>PVIJ01025577.1:0-10471 GCA_004024925.1 Scalopus aquaticus
TGCCTTTGTAGCAAAAGCAGCAGGGTTGAGACAGCTGGCCCCGAGAGTGGCTACTTAGACAAGGAGATATTCTCAGTAAGTTGAGTGTTCCTGTTTCTATCTCCCCTTCTACCTCCTCCACTTCTGTCTCTGCCTGCCCTGACACAGCCAGACCCCCTTGTCTTCCTCCTCCTCTGCCTACTCGATGTGAAGACGATGAAGATAAGAGCCTTGAGGTGATACTTTTCCACTTAAAGAAGAATAATTACAAGGTATGTGTTCATCGACTGTGGACATTAGAGGAAAGGCTTCTGGTAAACAGTAGGCAGTTAATAGTTAAGTTTGGGGGAAGTCAAGTTATGCGTGGGTTTTGACTGCCCAGGATTTGGCACCTCTAACCCCCCTGTAATTCAAGGCTAACGGGCATGGCTGTGTTTCAATAAAACTTTATTTAAAAAACAGGAGATGGACCATGAGCAGATCCCTGGGCTAGACCGTGGAGGCCTTGCCATCCTGAACGCGTGGCCGATTCCACTCAACTGGAGTGGGGAGGGCCGTAAGTGAACACGAAGGGGCATGGGGTCGGGGCTGAGACCTGGTCACGGCTTTCCTCGCTTCCAGCCTCATTCTATGGGAAAGAACTTAACTATGTGGCCAATCTAACATCAGGTGGGTCGGAAATGTGGTCTGGTCGGATGGCAAAGAAGGCAGGACAGGCTAACGGACAGCCAGCAACTCCCGTCACTAATAATATCCACTAAATCATGAATGTGATCTTAGGGATTTTTCTTCTATACGTGGGAAAATCAATAGATAACCATTACATAATGGTTTACAGGTTGTTTGCGCAGCGTTTAAAATCATCTTGCATAACTCCTGGAATACGTATGCTACATTGTGGTAAACACTCAGCTTTGGTATTTCTCTGATTTAAGCTATAAGAGCCTGATTGTAAACCCAGCCCGGGCCTGCTAGGGCTACCTAAGGTGGTTCCCGTCATCCTTTTAAAAATAAAAAGGTGAATGGGGGAATCAGAGAGGGACATGTGAAAACTGAGGTCCACTGAATGATATTCTAGGAAGGCCTCCACAATTCAATCACTATGATTTTATCTTAAAGGCAGGTGATGGCCACAAGTTTATGTGGGGGGCGGGAAGGGGCGGTTACATCCCTGTCACCCCATCACCAGTTTCCCTGGGCTCTTCCAGAGACACACACCTGGAAGGTCATCTCAGCGGGCCGCGAACAGAGCATGACATGCAAATTCCAGAAACAAGTGGCCTCTCAAGCTGGCAAAGACTTTGGCCACTACAAGTTTAGTGGTTGTGTCAGGAATTGGCAAGAGCACAGAAAGGCAGGAACCTTTGCCAATGACATGGGAGGTAAATTACCACAGGCTTTTTTGGGGGGGCAATTGGACAAAATCTATAACCTTCAAAGGAGCATCTTTGTTGACCTCACTATTTTCTGCCCAAGCATAATTTTGAGTGACCCGAAGATGTACTCCCAGTGGGTGACCTCAGACATACTGAAGCCACATAATGATGAAATCACCTCAATTACCAACAGAAACTGGTTAATTAAGTCTTCCTTCTGTGTGACACTGCGGCTCTCAGAAATGTAGAAACATAATATTGTAGAAACATAATATCATGTAGAAACCTAATATAGTGTTAGCAGTTGGCCACTTTCTATTAAAGAAGGATCAAACATTTGCATTTGTTTCTATGCCCTCCCCAAATTCTCCTGAAAGGAGACTAAAATAAAGTCTTTAAGGGCACAAACACACATGGACACACAGGCTAACAGAGGGGTGACAGCAGCAGTGCTTGACAACTGGCCAGAGCAACGACCGTTGCTTCTCTGAGCAGACAAAGTGGAGGTCGGTGCTGGGGTTGAGGGACCCCCGCCACACGGTTCCAAGTGGAAGCAATAGAAAACTCTGGATTTAGAGGATCCCACTGCAAAGTAGGGCTGTGGTAGAGATGTCCCACTTAAGCCCTGGGGAGCACAGCTCTTCCTCCCAGATCCATCCCAGGCCCAAATCCCACACCTGAGCTCTGCCTCTGCCAGGCAGAGAATGGTATGAAATCCGATCACCTGATTACAAATGCAAGTGTGGGACCTTTGCGGTGTCAGCACAAGGTGATTTCTGTCCAGGGATCGGAATGTAAAGGACGTTTCCTGAAGTTCAAGGAAATGGCTGCTTAGCTTGACCCTGGATGAAGCCAGCGCCCGGTCCCCTAAGTGGTGGCGGACAAGGCCGTCCCTGTTGTGTTACTGACCATCAGCGACCTCTCTGCCGTGGAGTAAATCCAACTCTGCAATTGATTATTGCATCAGTGAACAGTGAAACGAAGCCAGGAAATACAGGCTAGCAAGAATAAAAGTGTAGCAGAAATACCCAGCACGGATTGTACGGAGCAGTGGAAGCCTCTTCACCTGCTGACAGGAGGGCACTTTTGTACAACTGCTCGGGAGGACCCTGGAGCATGTTCTGAAGTTGATGTACACAACCCCGGGACCCAGCAAGGCCACCCTAGGGAAATATGCAGGAGAAAGGCATGAGAGCAACAGACATATTCCAGAACACTCAGGTTCACACATGACCTGGATCTGCAAACCATCCAACGGGCGGCACGGACTGATTAAGGCACAATCAGAAATCTCGACTATCCCGTGAGATAAAGAGCAAACGAAAGTAATCAGACGCAAGAGAATACAAAACCTGGAAAAAAAAATACGCTGCCAGAAGTTGGACGGTGGGGACCCAGTGGGCGCGGGGTGGTCTTGGTGGGTCCTGTGCCCAGGGGGAGGGCTGTAGGGCAGGTCCTGGACCTGAGCTCAGGAGGGCTTCTGGGTGCCGGTCACATTCTGTGTCTTTATCTCAGGGCTGGTTACTCAGGGTGATCAGATAGTGAAAACTCATTGATACACTGCAATATTATATACCTGCGTATATACTTTCTTGTATGCGTATTACACTCAATTAGAAAACAAAAAAAATTTGTACCAAGTTTTCAGAGCTTTTTATCTAACAGAGGAGACGAGAATGTTAGAGATAAAATGACCAAGGACTGTCTAAGTTTTAGAAATAGAAAAACGTAAAGAGTGGATTAATCAGGATTCTTTCACATGTACGAAAATCCTACTTTAACTGAAGCACATACTGAGTTGCCTCTTGTATGTGGAATTCGAGGAAGTAAACAGCACTCAAGTGTTGCTGTATCGCCTGACAGCTGGCGAGCTAGGCAGGCAGAGGGATGAGAGATGGAGGAATGACGGGTGGACACAGACATACACGGCACATGACAGATGACTGGGTAGGTGGAGACAGACAGATGGACAGATAGATGACAGAGGGATGGATGGACAGAGAAATGGGCCAATTCATCTTCTATCAACCATCCCCTGTAAAGACCAAGGTACAAGAGCTGTCCTTCACGGCACGCTTCAAACCTTGCCAATATCTGCCACGCCGCCCTCTGGGCTGGCCCCGGGCACCACCGCACATTCAGGGCCAAGCATCACACACCTGTGCTGAGTTCATCCTCATCCGGAAGGTGCAAACTTGAGCTCCAAGGTGCCCCCGGAGCCCCAAAATCCCGTCGCGTGGGAATTCCCTGGTCTTGGACAGGCTGCGTGGCGGGGTGCGTTTCCCTTCCCCTGCTTCTCCTGCCCGGGGGCCAGGGAGGTGCATGCTTAGCACACACTCAGCAGAGAGCACAAGGGCGTGGCCGCCGGGCTGCCCACTGTGGTGGGTTCACCTTGGGATGTGCTACCTGGAGCAGCTCCCAGGGCTGAACTGGCCTCCACCCGCTCCCCTGCCTCTGTCCTGGGGGAGACCTATGACTTGTTGCCAGGGCTGAGGCTGAGGCTGAGGGGGAGCTCTGGGGGTGGCCGAAAGGTCCAGAGTCCAAATGGCCTTCAGAAGAGGAGAAGGGACAGGGAGCCACAGGGCTCCATCCATCTCCTCCATCTGAAATGGGTTTCTATTGACTTGAGAGGAAAGCCAGAATTCTAAGAGAAAGCGTCCTGGCCTCAACCTCTGCTCTGCCTGGAAATACAGTCCTGTACGACTTTACAAAGAATGGGTTATATCTCTCCCCGTTGCAGGGTAACGAGGCAGTGGTAATTAGCACTGGTCTGTAATCGAATGCTTTTTTATGCTTTTCTTTCCCTTTCAAGGTCTACAATATCACTCACTAGCACCCCAGTCTCTGAATGAAGCATTTTTCCCTATTGTAAGGCTGCCCTCTGCTGGACATCAAGGGCATTCACGGGCACAGACTGATTCAGAAAATCGAGTTTAAGATTGTTTTTTAAAAAGATTTTGAGTAAAAAAAGTGAATTTTTAATTTTATCATAAGAAAGTTATTAAATATTTTATGCTTTTACAATAATGGAACAGTAGAAGTTATGGGAGGATTTTTGTAGCTGCATTGCTAATGAGTAGGAAATGATGTGACCTTTAAAGGAAATGAATTTGTAGAACTTCACAAGAAGAATAATTTTTAAAGGGCACCATCCATTTTCTGAAAATCCAGATTCAAGAACTAAATTTTAGACAGTAAAGTACCAGTGAGTATTTGAAGTAATGACCATTCACACACTAGTCAGTCTACAGCCATTTCATCAGAAAACTTCTGAGAATAAAATCAGTGTCTGATTATTTTTCTAACTTTATCATGCAGCCCAGTGTCTTATATATAAACAGGTGTATATATATACACCTGTTTAATAAACGGGAGTGAGTTAAGCCTAAAAATAAAGGAGTAAAATTATTCATTTTTGAAGTTGTTCATCAGATTATGCCCATAAACAGCCAGGAGCAGGCTGATGACCAAAAGAGACTGTAGACAGGAATGAAAGCAGTTCTTGTGGAAGCTCCTTTAGCATCTTAGAAAAGACATAAGGCAGGACCTCCCTGGTGTTGCAGGGGTTAAGTCTCAGTGTTCTCGGGCCTCCCTTGTGGCGCAGTAGTTAAGCACTGTGCTGTGGAGCTGTCTGCGGGGACACAAGTCCAAATTCGACGCCCGGCCAGGCAGATTCCCACATGGTGCGGCAGACCGCTCCTGCCTCGCCCGCTGCTCCCCTCAGCAGTGTATTTCTGATCTGCCAGTTCTGCTCCCCACTCTGTCTCTGGTGAACCCTCTCGCCACCCCACATCTCTGGCCTGTACCTCGGCTTGTATGCATAAATAAATAAATCTTTAAAAAAAAAAAGTAAAAACAATATATTTATAAAAAAAAAAAGTCTCAGTGTTATCACTTCGCCTGATATTGATTACCAGCCAGGGAACTAACCCACACATGGCGCAGCAGACCTCTCCTGTCTCGCCCACTCCTCCCTTAGCAGTGTATTTTAGTGAACCTACCTGTTCTGCTCCCCACGCTGTCTCTGGTGAATCCTCTCACTGCCCTTCCCACACCCCTGCACCTCTGGCCTACACTTCAGAACTTCTCTGTAAAAATAAAAAAAAGGAAAAAAAGAATGTATTAAAAAATCATACTTTAAAGAAAGAAAAGACATAAGCCACACTATTAACACTCAGTGGGTCTTATGGGGGTGGATCTCAATCACCTGAAAATGAAAATGCAGATTCCAAGGTCCCATCCAAGAAGAGTCTGCTTTGGTTGGACTGGTCTGTGCCCTGGGCTTTGGAATTGTAGGAAAACTCTTCAAGTGGTCCATCTACTTACATCCTGTTAGCACACCCTATATTAAATTTAAAAAGCAGGATACCAAGTGGCACTTATATTTCAGCTTAATTCAATCAAACATCTGCCTGCCTGTGGACAGGGCCAAGGAAGGAAGAGGGCCCTGTATAGGGGCGATGTGAAAATAAGCTGCTTCTTGCAAGACACCTCCTAAAATTAGAAGCACACTTGAGGAGACTGGGACTTCAAGAATATAAATAATATGTGGAAAGTTTTTTTAATATAGTATTTTAAAAAATGAGTTGAGTGGTGTTTTCTAGCTGTTAATTCTGCCAAATATCAATGTAGAAATTAGTCTTCTGCAGCTGCAGAGGCAAGTGAATGTTCCGCTTTCTCGAATGTGGCTCAGTCTCTCTCCCTAGAGTCACAGAGTAGCCTAACTGCCCCTGATACAGCCCTACCCTCTCCCACAACCATGGAGCCAGAAGCAAATCAAGGACCGTGGACCACTGTGAAGGCAGCAGGCAGTGTGGCCGGAAGAGCTGACCCTGTCTGGCTGGGCATTTGCCAATGATAGGGTGGGTAATCGATTTGTTTCACAGAAAAACTACTGTCCTTTCTCCTCTCTCTCTCTCTCTCTCTCTCTCTCCTCCTCTCTCTCTTTCCTTCCCTCCCTCCCTCTCTCTCTCTCTCTCCCCCCTTGTCCTTGACCTGACCTTGCTACTGGTGTCTGATTTCTGGGTTCCTGACTGTGGATGACATCTGGCTTCCATGGATGAGAAGGGGGGCTCTCCAGCATGCCCTCCTCCTTCATGTATCTCCAGAGTCAGAGAAGAAATCCAGGCCAAGCCAGTGATGCTTAGGACACGGATGCTTGCCTTGAGGCTGAAACCCACCTGGTTTCTTATTTGAGGCAACACACACAGACTCCTTCTCTAACACAGTCTCTACTAGCTCTGGGATGCTAGGGGTGGAGGGAGAATTTTCAGCACTAAAGCAAAGGCTGTCCCCTGTACATATTTTACATTCTGATTTTATTTCATAAAAGTAAGGAGATGGTTATTATGGCAATTAATAGGCCAGCCCTCCCTCCCCCAACGAAATCTGGTAGCTTTCCAAGGCAAACTGTATCTTTTGATGTTGAAGAGAATTTCCTGGGGATCATCCCAAGTCTATAAAACATCAACCAAAGATGCTGACTCCATAAAGATCCCCACAGAAAGCAGCTAGACACAGAGTGATGCTGATTGCAGAAGAAATTGCGGGAGGAGAAGGAAAACCCAAATTGCACATAGACAACTTCTCAATGAACAAAAGAGAAAGAGAAAGGAAGGAGCAGAGAAGGGAAAATTAAGGATGGAAGAGAGCTGAGGACCACTCCAGAAGTAGACATTATCAGGGGGAGGGTTTCTGTCCAGAACAGAACCTTGGGCTCTTTGAGTCTCTCTCCCACGCTCATGTTCAAGTTCAGCTGCAAGTACTGCTCTCTGTAGTTGTAGCTGGGCCAAAGAGGCTGGCCTTTCCCGTTAGGGTCCCTGCAAGCGAGAACAGAAACAGGTGAGATTTTCAGCCTCAAACACCCAGTGTGGGGGAAGCTGGGAGGTCTACTTACCCCGTTCGAGCAAAGTTAGCCCAATAGCTCATCATGGTCCTGCTCAGCAATTTCTCCTCCTCGGTGGCTCTTTCTGAAGGAGATAATCACAAAAGCTTTTCCACAATGATTCACCGGAAGTTCAAGTGGCCTCCCATTTGAAGACTCACTTTCACACCTCCCTTCCTGTTGGATCCAGCCAGCTAAGTTCCTGTACACATTTTGGGTGCCGAGGCTCAGATACTGAGGCTCAGAGCAATTTCAGCTTGCCCAGGGGATCATGGCTCCCAAAAGGAGAAGGCTGAGCACGTGCCATTCCTGTCTACCCAATGCTGTTCCAGTCCCTCTCAGGAGGCTGCAAGTTTGTAAGGAGAGTTAGTCTCATTCCCTCTTCTCTCCCTCACCCACAGTCTACTTCATATATTTCTTTATTTGAAAAAGTAGTACTTGCTCCAAGTACAAAATCCATAATGCAGATAGCAGGTCTAATGGAAATAGTTTCCCTTGCATGTCCTCCTGGTTACCAGTCACTGTCACAACCATCTTCTTGAGCGCCCTCCGAAGGCAGCCAAGACAAGTGCAAGGGTTTAAGAAGACACCTTTTTGCACACTAGGTACTACCATGGAAACATACTGTGTCTGTCTCTTTTTACTAAAGTTCTACCTGGGAGGTAGGTCCATAGTGGCACCTATAAAACTTTTTATTGCAACTTATAATATAAATATACAATAAATGTTTATACACAACTATGTATAAATATGTAATTTATATCTCTAGTACTTTATCGATCTTTACTTTGTGTCCAGTCTTCTGCTGGTAAAAGCAAAGCTTTAATGTGCATGTGTATCTTTGCACATGTGGATGCAAAATTGCACCCCTAAAATCCTAGAAGTTGAATCGCTAGGATAAAGGCTATTGGCATGATAAATGTTAATAGTTTTTCATTAATAGATGAGGTGGTCTGTTCCCTCACACCTGCTCAATGACACTATGTAAACTGTGTTGTCCTTCTCAGCTTTCACTGATGAAAGTGGATTCCTCAATCAAGGGTAGTTTGCCATCCTCATGAGTGAGGCTGAATGGCTTTTCAAGTTTAAAAGTCAGCTGGGTTTCCCTTCCATACACTGCCTATATACATATGTTCCCCAGTTTTTGACGGGGTTGTTCTTTTCTCATTGGTTTTAGGAGCTCTTTAGCTATAGGGATTGAACCTTTTGACACCGATTGTTCACTTGATTTTTTTCTGGTTTGGGGAACCCACGTGCCCATCACATACTCAAGTTTCACTACTGGCTGCTGAGCAATAATAATAGTTGCATTTATTGAGCACTTCTGATGTGGCTTGTGGAAACTGCTTCATTTAATCCTTATGAAAACCTAGCAGGTAGTTCTGTTATTATCTGTCCTATAAGATGAGAATGAATAAATGAAAAAAAAATGACTAAATCACAGTGCAAAGCACCTTCTATTTGAGTGACTCTGTCCCCATCACTGAGGCCAGCACCGACTGGTGAAGAGCCTCGATGGTGCAATTCTTAACTAAGCATCCCAGAGATACCTCCTGGGTGCAGCTGCTATTGCTTTTTCTATGGATAACCTCATCTTTTTCTATTGTTAACCTCATCGGACTGGTTTACTATTTAGGCAGTGAACATGTCATAAATTCAAGAATAAATGAGTTAAAATCACAGTAACAGTTCACAATCATTTACATTAGCTCATCCTCACCCACTCTTCTTTGGGCTGCAATTATGAAAAACTTGGTTGTTGCCTTTTAAAGTCCTGGGCCGGGTAGCCTTATGGGAACTCCGGGAAGGTAGGGAGAACAGCAGTCAGAGAAAAGAAGAAAGTGGTTCTAATTTTCAAACAAATGAGATTGCCTGAGTGCCCAAGTGCCGACCCAACAGACTTCAGAACAAACACAAACACTTCTCAAACAAGTGTTGGCTACCCTTTTTCATCTTGGTGTCTGAAACCACAAATGGGGCATTTCCCAGGGCAAGGTTGTGTCTCTGGAGCTTGCAGTAAATGCCAGCCCACCAGCCGTAGCACTGGGGTGGCTAAGGGGCTTTGTGCTAACAAATCCCTGTGTCTTCTCCCAGCTCACCGCTAACTTGTGTACTTGCAGGAGCCCGAGGCTAGTTCCTTACCAAACATGACAATGTCACCCTTCAGGAAGGCACCTCCGAAGACAAATCTGATTTCATCAGTGTGGTCAGCTTTGACGAAGGCCGGCTTTGAGTTCTGGAAACACTCGGGCCGGTGCTGAAACTCATAGAAGTAGACGGGTGCACCAACACCTGCAGGAAAGCAGGGAAGAGCCCGTAGCAGGCAGGCATGTAGGGTGAGGCTGTTCTCACCTTCCACTAGCCCCCCATCTAGCCCTGGATTCGAAGAGGGATGGCCCAGAGGCAAGAGGCAACCAGCACCAAACTAACTTTGTTCTTCCTCCTCTGAAGGAGGAAGTTCCATGCATACTACATCTTGAGGCAGTCTGAGAGAGGGCAACACTACTGCCTTTCTTTCTTTTTTTATTAAGATTATATCTTTATGCATACAGGATCTGGGTTGTAGGGGTGGGGTGAGAGGTTTTACCAGAGACAGAGTGGGGAGCAGAACAGGCAGACTGACTGAAATACACTGCTGAGGGGAGCAGCGGACAAGACAGAAGAGGTCTGCTGCACTATGTGGGAAGCTCCCTGGCTGGGGATTGAACTGGTGCTGCAGTGGCTTTAGATAGCTTCATAGTGCTGAGACTTAACCCCTTGTGCCACCAGGGAGGCCCCATTTCTGCCTTTCAAAAAACCTTTCCTACTGAAACACTATCTCTGGCCTGGTGACTTACAAGTGTTGACCCTGGTTCAACTCTCCTGAGACAAACAGAACAAAATTATTCCCTGCCGTCAAGACACTGTGCACCCCACATTTCTTCAGTTCTCTTTGTATTGAGGTGGTTTTGAAGTCAGGAAGCATGAGTCCTTCAAATTGGTTCTCTTTCAAGGTTTTGGTTATTCTGGATTTCTTGAAATTCCATATGAATTTTTGTCGCGCGCGGTTCCCCGTCCAGCAGGAAGAAAGACGCGACACCAAGTTCGGTAATCAGCGGAGGCAGGCAGCAGCTTTATTTTCAAGCTTCTTCTTCAATCAATCAATCAATCACATACAGGCACATACACATTTATACCCCAGGCTCTTATTTGGCGGAATAACAGGTAGCCTATCCTGTTAAAGGTCAAACCT
>PVIJ01025578.1:0-10470 GCA_004024925.1 Scalopus aquaticus
TTTTTTTTTTTTGTGACCAGATTTAGGCCAATAACTTAACTGTTGTTAAGTTTTGTTACATGTCTTTTCTTTAAAGTCGCAGTTTCCAAGAAGCTACTACTGGTGACTTTAAGTGAGGACTTACTGAACATAATATAGTATTGTTAACTATAGCTGCTATGCTGTACATTAGATTCTAGGAACTTACTCATCTTATAACTGGAAGTTTGTGCTCTTTGAACAATAGCTCCTAATTTCTACCACCTCCCAACCCTTAATAACTACATACTGCTCTCTGCTTTTTGTAAGTAGTATAAAATGGGGAAATAATTTAGTTCTTTTCCAATACCATTTTTTGAAAAGACTATCTGTTCCCCACTGAGTATTCTTGGCTCCCTTGTCAAATATTAGTTTACTATATATGGATGTGTTTATTTTTGTGTTTCTGATTTTGCATTGGTTTGTGTCTGTTTTTATGCCAGCACGATACTGTTTTGATTACTATAGCTTTGTAAGAGTTTGAAGTCAGGAAGTGTCATGCCTCTAGCTTTGTTGTTCTTTGTCAGGATTGCTTTGAGTATTAAAGATCTTTTGTGATTCCGTTTAAAATTTAGGTTGTATTTCTATTTTAATAAAAAAATGCCATTGCATTTTTAGCTCTATTTCTTTTTCAGATTAATTCATTTCATGTTAGTTTATTTTGTAATGTATTGCTATGTAATACATTAGTGTATAATTAGTGCAACTGGTTTTTGTATGTTGTATCCTGCAACTTTACTGAATTTGTTTATTATAAAGTTTTATTGGTATCTTCTTTAGGCTTGTCTATTATAAGATCATATTATCTGCCAAAAAAAAAGGACTTTTTACTTTTAGCTTCCTGATTTTGGATTCCTTTTATTTCTTTTTTTGCCTAGTGGCTCTGGCTAGGACTTCCAGTACTCTTTTGAATAGGAGTGGTGAGACTGGATGACTTCATCTTTTTTTCTGGTTTAAGAGCATAAGATTTCAACATTTCACTAATGATACAGTTTTATCTGTGAGTCCGTCACATACGACCTTTATTATATTTATGATCTATAAACTGGAATATCTAATTTATTATTAAAGGATGTTCACAGTAATATTGTGAAAAATTTTGTCAAGACATTTTGTCAAATTCATTTCCAATATCTATTGAAAGATCATGTAATTTTTATCTTACATCCATTAATGTGTTATAGTGATTTATTTTTTATGTTCAACTATCCCTGCATCCTATAGAAAGATTTTTCTTGGTCAAGGTCCATGAACCTTTAAATGTGCTGTTAAATTAATTTTTCTGTGATTTTACTGATAATTTTTGCATCCATAGTCATTCAAGATATTAGGCAGTAGTTTCTTGTAGTGTCCTTGTTTGTCTTTGGTATCAGGGAAATACTTACTTTGTGAAACAAGCTTTGGAATATTTTCTATTCTTTCATTTTTTGGAAGAGTTTGAGAATGGTTGGCATTAATTATTCTGTAAGTGTTTTGTAGAATTTGCTAGTCAAGCCCTCTGGTTATAGACTTTCTTTGTTGGGACATTTTTCATACTGATTCAATCTCCTATGTGTGATTGATCTGCTCAGATACTGTTTCTTCATGATTCATTTGTGATAGGTTGTAAGTTTCTAGAAATTTACTCATCTTGTAGGTTATCAAGTTAATTGGTATTTAAAATCTCAGTATTATTGGTATTTTGATGAGTTGTAATCATTTAGTCTTCATTTCTGATTTTATTTGAGTATCCTTCCTGTTTTTTTCTTAGTCTGTGTAAAGGCTTGCCATTTTTTTTTTTTTTAAAACCGACTCAGTTTTATTAAGCTTTTCTATAGCTGTTTTATTTGTCTCTACTCTGATCTTTGTTATTTCCTCCCTTCTGCTGACTCTGGGCCTACTTTACTCCTCTTTTTCAAGCATCTTGAGGTGTAAAGTTAGACTATTTGAAATCTTTCTTTTTCTTAATGAGGCCATTTATCACTATAAACTTCCCTCTTGGCTGTTTTACTGCATCTCATATGTTTTTGTATATTGTATTTCCATTTTCCTTTTTTTTTTTAAAAGATTGCCTTTGATTTCTGTTTTGACCACTGGTTGTTCCAGGATATGTTATTTTCTACATTTTGTGAATTTTACAGGTTTCCTCATTATTTCTAGTTTCATACCATTGTGGTTGGTAAAAATACTTGGTGTGATTTCAGTCTTCTTAAATATGTAAATACTTGTTTTATGACCTAACATGTAATCTGTCTTGGAGGACTTTTCATGAGTGTTGGGAAAAAAGTATAGTCTGCTGCTGTTGGATGTGATATTCTGCATATATCTGGTAAGTCCATTTGAAGAAAGTGTAGTTCAAGTCTAATATTTCCTTATTCATTTTTTGTATTAGATGTTCTCTCCATTGTTGAAAGTGGGATATTAAAGTTCCCTATATTGCTGTTTTTTAAACTGTTTTTGAGGAAGGCTTGTTTATTCTGAGAGCACACACGGGTTATGACATACATAGCAGACAGCAATATTGGTCCATTTCAGGGCAGCAACACTGCAGATGCAGTGGAGTCAGCCAGTGGTAGAGCCCAGAAGCCTGGAGTCCTTCCTGGCAACAAGCTGTCACAGACCCATACTGTCCTATAGGGGCATGTCCAGAATCTATCTGCTCTTTTGAGGGGCACAAAGACTCCATATTTATCCTCTCAAAGAGCCCAGGCACTGTGCCCCAGCGTCCTGGTGTGATAGGACATGGAAGGCCTGGTCTAGTGACCCTGTACACCATGGAGAACTGGGATGGGGAAGAGGGATAGCTCCTCCAGTCACATCTGGCCTCACCAGCCTCACCCTGAAGCTCTTCCGCACTCTATCCTCTTGCTGAATTTCCCCCTTTATGATAATTAATGACCCTTTCTATCTCTTGTTATAGTTTTTATTTAAAGTATTTTTCTGATATATTTTCCTGCTTTCTTTTTGTTTTCATTTGCATCCTAGCCTCTTCCCCCCAAGTCCCCATGTAAGGATTCAATGACAGCGTAGAATCTGTAAACCAGGAAGAGGAACTTTACCAGCATCTGGCTATCCTGGTACCCTACTCTGTTATCCAGAATTATAATAAATGTTTGTCATTTAAGCCTCCCAGTCTGTGGTAACTTGTTATAGCAGCTTAAGCTATACAGTAAGATTAAATATTATTTGATCTTCATCTCCTGCATTTAAGATAACTTGCATAGATTAACCAGGTTTCTCTTTTGAAATATTATCAGTGAAAATTTAACTATATGCATTTTACAAAATAAACAATTTATTTTATTTCCTAAAAGGAATAAGAAATAATGATATTAGAGATTAAAGCAAACCTTCTGGAAGACTGACTGATAAAAGGAAGAGAAATAAATCTTGGATTATTTCTTTCTGCATTCTTGGGATCATTCCTGAGAGTCTTTCCCATCATTAGTGCTTTTAGGAAATGCCTCAGTAAATAACTAGGAACCATTCATTCATTCATTTATCTGAAATAGAGGAGAGGGTTTCTTTTAAGCACCACTCTCAAAATTTGGTGTTTACTGGAAACACTTGGAGAGCCTGTTAAAAGAGATTGCTGGGCTACCCCACCCCCGAGCTTTCTTGTTCAGTACAAGCTTTTTTATTCAGTCCAATTTGAGTAGGACCTGAGATTTGCATTTTTTACTAAGTTCCCAGATGATTTTTGTCTGGAGTTCAGCTGAGCTGGTAAGAGAGTGCCCTAAGCTACCAAGTTCAGGGGTAGTAATTAAAGCAACAAAGCAACAAATTGAAAGAATTAAGTCTCTAGTCACCATAGTTATGATATAAGCAAGAGTCTAAAAATTAAGGAAATGTTGCCTACCTCTTTTCTAGTTCCCTTGAGGGAGGGCACACTGATTGAGGGACAGGATTAGCACTGACAGAGTAGAGTTTGTCTCACTGTTCAGAACCCTGAATGAAATACTCCAGATGGGGTTGGGGAAAGATGAAGAGGAAAAGCTCGGAGTGGAAAGATACTGATTAGTGGGGAAAGTGTCTTAAGGTTCTCTTCTTTCACTGCTCATCCTTCATAAGGTAACAGAGAGACACCTGAAGGAGACCTCTGTACAAGGCCTCAGGTAGAGAACTAGGAATGAAGACACCTGGACTAGGAATATAAATAGGTGAACAAGCATTGGCCAGGGTCCCTGAGTCCTTTAATACTTTTAGAGACTGCAATAGGTACCAAGTGTGGTGCTGAGTGTGCAGCGTTCTCCTTGAAGTTTGCCTTTGTAATTATCTTTGGACTAGCCTGAACAATCACACTTGAGTTTTTCACCGGAGCCTGGGCTCCTTGATGCTAATATTGTTTGTTTGAGAACCATACATTTGAGAGTTATTGAACTAAATTCTAAGGTATAACAGTGTTCTTTTGTCTTCCACCTACCAGCTCAGGCCTGGTTAAGATAGTCTATACATCTATTGATAATTGTCACATTTACAAAATAATACTCCTGCATCATTTTAAGATATGCATCCATCTGTTGACTAGTAAATATCAACCATTTGTTGACTAGTAAATATTAGTTGTGACACTAAGTGGTAATTTCAAATTTTTATAGTATGATTACCTCCTAAACTTGACTATACTTGAAATTGTATGCAAACTTCCACAGCTGAATATTAAAGTGGTTGGGATTCCAGTTTGTAAAATCGCAGACCTCTGCCTTAAATATAGTTCTTTGTCTTATAACAAGTGGTACAGTGCTTAAGAATTCAGGCTCTCAGTTTCTAGAATAACTTTGCCTCTTTTTAGTTCTGAGTGTTTCGGCTAATTATTTAACCTCATTGTGTTTCAATTTTCCTATGTGTAAAATGGGAATAATAGTAGCACCTACCTTTTAGGTTATTGTGAGAATTAAATATTGTAAGGATTATTACATGTAAAGTATAAAGTCAAGGTCTGGCTCATGGTAAACATATGTAACATTAACAGCTGTTTTTAAAATGACTGTCACTATCAACATCTTTCCCCTGGGAGGACTTTTATGTCACTTTAAGTATTTTATTTAAAAGAAAAGTGAATCTTCTGCCATAAACAATTCCTTCTTTTTAGTATTTTTTTATTCCAAATCCCTACTAACTATACTTAGGTAAACTATTGATAATAATATTTACTTTTGAAGTATCATTAATTGGCAGGATAGAAAGTTTAATTCTGTAATTACAAGGTAAAGAATGTAAGCACATTAGCTCTTTTAATTTGATAGTAAGTGATTTGTTTTTAATTACAGTTTGTTTCAAAGTATATATACCATATTATAGCTTCCATTTTCTCAGTCCACTGGGACAAAATAATTTTTGGAATGATTAACAAAATTATTTTCTTCGAATTTTGGTATAATGCATTGTAAGGCACCCATGTCAAGAATTTTTGTCCTATTAAGCTATTCTTTTTATTTTACTAGAAATGTGATTTTTTTATTACAAAAGTTTTGGGTTTTTTTTTAATGCCCTATTCAGGTCTTTTGTTTTTATCTTGTTTCTTTCTGCCACACTTTACTAGAGAACACAATCTATGTACAGAACACATGGTATCATTGGTAAAAGGCTCATTATGGTGTCACAAGGAGACCCATGGCTAGGAAAGGCTGCTCCCCTCCTCTTAGTGTCTGCAAAGAGCCCTACCCAGTGCAGGGTAGAAAATAAATGAGCAAGACACCTTCCAGCCCACTGCTTGATTCCTTCTTGCTTGTGACACTCACTGGAGATCCAGGACTCCCTTACCAATAGTGAGGGTATTTGGACTTCGCTAAAATGCAAATCTCAGAGATAAAAATAGAGTTTTTTAGTCAAGCAGACAGGAAGCAGGGCACCCCATATGCAGGCAGCCCCCTTGTTCACACTAGTGGGTGCACTTATGGGGGTTTACGTGGTAGGGGTTGAATATTCAGTTGTTTTCTTGGAAAGATTGAGGCTTTCCTAGAATCAGGGTGCTACCCTTTTTTCCCCTTTATATGGTCTGGGCTTTCCTGTTTTGCTGCCTGGAAGTGTGTCACTTAGTATTATGATGACATTATAATGTGTTGTGGAATTCTTTTTAGGTCAAATTGGCTGCCTTCCTAGGTCCAGCCAGCTCAAACTAGTTTGGGCTGGACAGGAGCCCTCATTATTTGTGTGTATGTGTAACTGTTAACTGAGGACTGTCTCCCACCTGTCTCACTTGCATTTGATGGCAACCCAGAACTGCTCTTCCAGCAGTGAGAGCTTGCTGAGATCTGTGATGGCGCTGGGGAGGTCTCTTGGGGGTTGTAGTCCTGGGTGGTCTGCAAGAGGATGGTGAGCTTTTGTACTTAGGGCAGGGATTTTTGTAGCCAGCAAACCTCACATGTGGATCATTCAGTAGCTGTGATTTAATAATGTTACCTGGGTGTGGTCTTCTCTGTTGGTGGTGAATAAACAGGTATAGATACTTGGTTTCCATGTTAACGGTGGTCTTCTCCCCCTGAAGAGCAAGAATGACTCAAAGACTCATCGTTGCACTATGCCTTCATCCAAACTTGTAGCTGCTGTTACCACTACCTGTATATTCTCTTTTAAAAATGCCATAAAATGTTTGCTTTATCATAGTGGGGCCCATATGGATGAAACTTATTTCACCATGGTCAGAGATCTTAATCCTCTAGAGAGGTGGAAATGGATGAATTTTAGATAAGATATTTCTGTCTCAAAAAATAAAGTTTTGGGGACTCTTAAAAAGATTTGTAAGTATTCAGATTCAAGGTGGAGGCAATGATGGAAGTATCTTATAATCAATAGTCCAATGAAATAGAATGCAATTACTATTATCAAGAAAGCTTTGGAAAAAAATGACCCCCCAAAAAAAAAAACTTAGACAAAAAGAGAGAAATATGTATATTAAGAAGAAAACTAGTGATGATCATTATTAGTCACATAAAGAAAAACAGGAAAAAGTAATAAAACAATGAGACTTAGTAGAGGAATTAAGAAACATCATTTAATGCCTAAACTTGGAAAAAAAATGTTAAGGAAAAATGGTTCTAGTGATATATAAGAAGTGAGTTTAAAGCACAGTTAAATAGTGAAATTCCAAAGTTCTTTTTGATCTGTTTTGTTTGTTATAAATAAAGCTGTGGGGAAAGAAAAGGAAATTAAACCTTGATTGTTTTTAGGTAAAGATTAAAAATAACTTGAGAAACAAACTTTCATTAGTAGAAACAGATTATTGGGTATTTGAATAGATCAGGAGTGTTTAGGGTGGTATGGCTGTAGACAGACTGCTGGGTATTTGAAATGAGGATTGACAACCTATAACCTGCAGGCCAAATCTGGGTTGCTGTCTGCTTTTGTATGTTTTGAGAGCTATAACTGGTTTTCTACATTTTAAATGTTGGCGAAAAGTTAAAAGAAGAAAGAAAATTATGAAAAATTAGACTTCTATGTCCGTAACTTTTAAATGTAGCATAGCCACACTCATTCATTTAATATTGTTTGGGGCTACTTTTGTACTATGAGGACAGAATAATTAGTTGAACCAGCCACAATCTGGCCCACAAAGACCAAGATATTTATTGCCTGGCTCTTTCAGATAAGCTTTAGAGAGCCCTGCTCTCATCTATCAGCACTCTTTTCAGCTCTCTGAATATCCTCTGTGTTCTTTGCTGTTGTTCACAACATCCTCTTTCTTGAAGTTCTCTTGACTAGCTCCAGCTATCGAAATACTACCTATGTTTTAGTATCTAGTTCAGATGCCTCACTTCTGTGTGATTATAATTACTGCTACCTTTCTACAACCACAGAACTTGGTTTATTATTTTCATTGAATACTTTTAATATTCAACTCTCAGTATGAATACTTGTCAATCTATACTGCATTCTCATTTGAATTTCTCATAATAAATGAGTGGAATCAGAGGAGAGGTGGATAATAGAAGTAACTTCTACCAAGTGCTCACTTTCAGATGTTTTGCTAGGGTCTTTACATGTTTTCCTTTGTCTTACTGTACCTAATAGATACTTAAATATTTTAAACAAGTAAATTAACATATTTGATTTAGCTTATCCGTAGTAACAACATCTATTAAAAAATCTAGTTCATGCAAGAATATCATTAATTTATTAGCTAATCAAGGCATAAATATTTCATAAATAATTTATTTTTATCTCTGGAATTAATTTTGATATTTCCTTATCAGTATGAATTTAATTTTCTTTAGGAGATCTATTTCCAGTGACCAGAATTATCCGATTTTCTGCTTTACCCTACTTAAATTTTTGCTGTTGTTGTTTGCATTATTCTACTTTTGTAGACCTTGAATTTTCTAAATTAATGTGTGTTTCTTATGTGATGTTATGTTTACAGTTTCTTTCCTCTATTTACATTATGTCCAAATAAAAGAAAATCAGGCAAAATTTCTATGTCAGTTCTATTTTACACAAATTTCTTGGATTTTGGTGATTGAAAATCAGTCATTTTTTTAAAAGGAAATCTTCCCATATCTCAGGATTTCAGGATGGCTCATGAAGCCTAGAACTTTGCAACTCTAGCCTATTAAGACCTTTGAGAGCTACATGCTGTTTACATTATTGGTACTCACTCAGCAGTTTACGTGTGGTGTAAACAAGAACTATGTTAAAGCCAGCACACAAAGATTTACAATTAGTATGTGATTAATTGGCCTGAGGAAGTTTGTCTTCAGCTTGTGTAGTTGCCATTAAGAAAGAACCACTAAGATGTGGTTGGTGTTTGTTAGGTGTTCAGCATCCTTTCGGAAGAAGTGAGGTACTTAGTTAATTTGGAAAAGCTTATATTTTCCTTATTTACAGATTTAGAGCCCTCCTGTCCACTTCTCAATTTTTCAGTATTTTTGCTTCCTGAGAGTCATGTTTTTATAGTCCAGGTAAAATAGTTAATTTTATAGAATATTCAATTCCTAAATGATTAAGAAGTCCCGTGGGTGGAGAAAGAATAGTAGATACAGAAATGGTAAGGTTGCTGGTGTAGTGACAGGTCCTGGTGAGGGGAGAGCTGAGTGGTGTGGGAGCATATCCCCTTGACCAACGGAAAATGTGTGGAGGAACTGGGGTGATTCACACAGTCTCGGTCCTTGGTATTGAGACCAAAGACTAAGCTCTGGACTTCACTCTCTTCTACCTGTCAGAATGGGCAGTGACCTCATCAAGTACCCTGGCAGCACATCTAGAATCCCAGAGAAGAGATCTATCAATGGTACCATAGACAAGCCTGCTCTACTGCCCAATCCCCCAGCACATTTGCTCTAGTGGCTTCAGACCCTCTCCAATTCTGCTAAGTCACACACTGTAAAAACAGGTCTCAGTGCCTACAGAAGCCTGCAAAAGCCAAAAAAAAAAAAAAAAAGTAAATGAAATGAAACCACAGTGCCACTTGCAGAAAAAGTAAAAGTAGTTCAATTCTCTAAATTACTGCTATAGATATTTTTAAAAAGGGGGGGGGTGATTTAAAGCAGCAAAATAGATTAACAAAAATATGTAACATGTGACACCTGAGACCATAAGGAAATATGAAATAATAAAAGAGCAAATCTCCAGAATTCAGTTGCAAAGACATAGATTTATCTATCCCTGTTAGAGTTCAAAATTACTCTAATAGATGGAACTGGAGTGGGTTTTGCTAAGTGAAATAAGTCAAAAGGATAACGACAAATGCCAGATGATTTCATTTGTGTAGAATATGGGGGTGGGAGAAGAAGCTGATAAAACTAAACCAAAACAAACTCAAGAAATATGACTGTAGAATTAAGGCTGCTAGAGGGGAGGGAGGATGGTGATAGGAATAAAGCAGCAACAAGGCCCATTGCCTAGGATGAAGGACTGTGGGTACTTTGATTGTGGGAGTGTTGTGGTAACGTACATGTAAGGAGGTATGAACCTGTTCTCCTAAATCATGTACAGTGTTGTAAACCAGCATTACCACAATAAAGAAAAATTAGGAAGAGAACAATCCCACCCAAAAAATTAGGTTTCTGGGCACAACCATTTATCAGGAAATGCCAGACAGATTTTCATTGAAATAGAAAACTTCAGTTTTTCCATGAGCTTTAAAGAAAAATTTTGCATATTTAAGAATTAAATTGAATATATATATATAAATTATAAGAATAAAATGTTTTTGATCTTAAAAATTAGTATTTTCTTCAACTTTGCTGTGTAATGTTTATACACAGTAGGCACTCTGAATATTTCTTAAATTAATATGATAACCCCATGTTTTTTTTTTATTGTTATTTATGTCTTTTACATTTTGTATTCCCCTTGGGCAACCCACCACCAATTCACCCGTGATCCATCTACATGGTCCCCTGTATTCTCCTCTCTTCCATTTTGTGCCCTTATTACCCCCCCCCCCACCTCCGCTAAGTGTCTCTCTCCCACCCGGCCTCCCTATAGTCCTGGTATAAGTGAAACCATTCGATATTTTTCTTTTTCTTTCTGGCT
>PVIJ01025579.1:0-10474 GCA_004024925.1 Scalopus aquaticus
GGGAAGGGAAAGGGCACAAAATGGAATAGAAAAGAACACAAGGGACCATGGAGATGGATCACGGGTGAATTGGTGGTGGGCTACCCAAGGGGAATGCAAAAGGTAAAAGACATAAATAACAATAAAAATATATATTATATAAAAAAATAAAATAAAATAAACTTACGTAAATGACAACATCAGCTGACAAGAATCCCAAAAAGCACCAAGGGAAACAAAATCTCTAGATAATTTACAACTAAATGGAAATAATGATTTGACTGTATAGGTAATAAGTACCTTGGGAAGAGTTTATTACACTTGTTGGCCAATAATTGAAGCTCATATTTATTTACTAACAAACCACTTACTGAATTCCTGGACTCTAGGAATTAAGGATACAAAGATTGAAATTCAGATCCCACTTTGACAACCAAGTTACAGAAAATGAACAAGTTTATAGTGCAATATAGTATGAAGACTTCTGTAGAGGGATACTCAGGAATATGCAAGGAGATAACAGGAAACTTGACAGAGAAGCAAATATGGAGAAAGGTGTTTTTGTTTTGTTTTGTTTTTCCTGGTTTAAAAGGTATGTATTTTTTAATGACCTTTGGCTTAAAGTGTAAGGGTGAAAAAGCTCAGCGACCCAGCAACAAGCGTCTGTGGGTGTGGTTGTAGTGATAGATTGGAGTTATGTTGTAGAGAGTTGTAGAGAGGGAACAGCCTATGCAGAGCCACCAGGTGACTAGACTGGGGAATTGCAAGTAATTCAAGATGCAGGGATGCAAGTAATGATGCTGGAAATACTGGTGAGATGTGAACTGGAGAAGGAAGGCAGGGGTCAGATCACTGAGATCTTAATAGCTGCTTAGAAGTTTGGACTTATCCTGAAGAGTACGGAGCCACTGAAGAAGCAGGGAAGTCCAGTGGATATTTGTGCTTTAGTGTGGATAATTACACACTTGGGTTTCAAATGCATTAGGATCATGATTTCAAACTGGCACGTTTCATTAAAATACGGTAAAATAATGTGGGAAAGAATATATTAAAATATAAGTAGAACAAATAAGTATTGCTCTGTGAAATGCTTCTACTGGGTTACAAATTAAGTTTATTTTGTTTTGTTTTTGAGGGTTATATGGACAAAATAATTAGAGAAGCAGAGTTTTAGAAAAATCTTTCAGGCACCTGAAAAGAGGGAGGCCAGTTAATAGATACTTGTCATTAACCATATAATAAAGAGAAGAGTGGTGGACTTTTTAGAAGCAGTAAGGCCATGAAAGGAATAGAATTTCATTTCTATAATATCCTTTAGATAGGTAAAGCCACCTGCCTCTCCATTTTACAGAAATCCAAATAGAGATGCAGCTGTCTATGACCTACAGGATGGAACAGCTCCCTCCAAATACCCCATGCTGATTTTGCCATTTCCTTTAACTGGGATGTTAGTGTCCTTATTTTTATGTGAAAAACAGTAAAAGGGTATCAACAATGTTGCTTTTTCCATGAAATTTCTTCAAATCTTCCCAAGTAGGAATAACCTAGCATCAATCCTGATTCCTTTTGCTCACAGTGTTAACAAGCACTACAAATCACTTTTTTTTTCCACATCGCTGTTGTTTGGTCGTCACAGTATTTGATATAAAATGGAAATAGCTTGTTTAATTGTTGTAGGGTAAATGAAAGTGATGAGATTTTAGCCGCCTTCCCGCCATTGGCTTACACATGTTCTTGATGGTGGCACCTGGATTGTGGTGTGTGGGTGTGTGAGTGGATGTGCCTGAGACAGAGACTGAGTCTATAATGGTGGCAGAGGACCATGGACAATAAAAAATATATTAACACGTTTTTTTCAAAGTAAATATGGGTAAATGTTTTCTCCCAATAGTGTACTGTTTCCATATGCTCTAGAATTAGTGCATTTACTTTTGTAACCAGAAAACTATTTTTCAATGGACAAGCAAATACATATATATATATATATATATATATATATATATATATATATATGTATATTTGGGGATTCATGAAAATAGTTGATATTCAGGTTACTCTGAATATTTGGATGTTACCAAGTTTCCAGCAACTGTGTTGTAAGTAGGAATAAAAAAAAAGTGTCATACATGATTTCTGATTAACAATATTTTTAATTAAAGCTTTTATGGAATAGGGTAGAATTCCTCCTTACCCCTCTCACTCCTCCTCTTCTGGTATAACAATTAAATCAACAAAAAGTTAGGGCCTCCCTGGTGGCACAGCGGTTGAGCGCTGCGCTGTGGAGCTGTCGGCGTTGCGCAATGCGGGTTCGACGCCCAGCCAGGGAGAATCCCACATGGCGCAGCAGACCTCTCCTGCCTCGCCCGCTGCTCCCCTCAGCAGTGTATTTCTGATCTGCCTGTTCTGCTCCCCGCTCTGTCTCTGGTGAGCCCTCTTGCCATCCCATGCCTCTGGCCTGTACCCCAGCTTGTATAAATATATAAAAAAAAAAGTCAACAAAAAGTTAGATTTATAGGAGGAAAGATGAATTTAATGCGTGCTCATGGAGTACAATGTGGTAAGGGATTGAAATACCTGACCAGCTTTTATACATTTTAGGCAAAAGGACAATAAATCTGTGAGGAATTTACAGTACAACAAGTTTTATTGAGATCCCAATTTAGTAAGGGATTTAGCAAAGTTTGTTTATACAGAAAGAAGCAGGTCTGGAAACCCTCGTCTGGAGATAAGGTACCTTCCTCCTCTTGGTAAAGGGAGTTCACTCTTCAGCTTTGGGGATTTATTTGCTGCTTTTAGGAAAAAGAGTTTTAGGGCTTCATTCACTCACTGACTGTTTCTTTAGTTCAAAATAATCAATATGGCACTTTAGCCCATCTTAGGGTAGCTTGCTTTGGGACCTGACACTCATTTGCCTTTTCCTCATCCAATATATATAATTTCATAGACCAACCAAACAAGAGGAGCCTAAAGAGACATGACAAGTACTAAAGTGGTATCTTGATGGACAGCTAGGTAAAAACTAAGAAAATCTAAATAAAGCGTGTATTTTAGTTAATAATAATGTACTGCTGTTGTCACTTTTTACTGGACAGATGTACTGTTTTAATGTAAGAGGTTAATAACACTGGTCAACATTGAGATTGTTACTGATTTAAAAAGGCCTTAATCTGTAGTATCTTGGTGTGCTGAACATGAATATAACCCTGAAAATTTTTTATTAGCACTCTTTTTGAAGATGTTTCATATAATTCATTTTCTGTTTCACCATGTAAGTTATCCAGTAGGACTGTAACAACTTCCTAAATCAGCCTAGAATTATGTCATATTGCATCACATTGCATAATACCATCATGCACACATCATCTAGAGTTGATTGCATCATTTTCTGATGCAATGCAATACTACTGTAAGGCGGCTGGTGAAATAAGCTGACATCAGCAGTGTACTATATAAAGCCCTGTCAGAAAGGTTGAGCATTGAAAATATTTCACACTTTGTGCGAGACAGTTGAAGCTACTGTTCCACAGAACTGTTATTATTTTATCCATTTATGTACAATACAGAACAGTAACACCTCAGAAGTGCGTTAACAGCGTGGACAATTTCTGCTATGCTTGTGGGGAAGTGACATTTGCCAACCAGAAGAAATGTATCACTTGTCAAGCGAAGAAGGCTTTACTTTGGATGCAGATTGGTGACCAAGACAAGCCTTGGGCCTAGCATATATGCTGTGCTACATGGACAACACTGCTTTCACAGTGGTTAAATGGCAAAAGACCATCAATGCCATTTGCAGTCCCCATGGTGTGGAGAGAGCCAAGCAACCACAGAAAAGACTGTTACTTCTGCTTCATTCCTCCTCTTTCCGGTGGAATAATGAAGCAAAAAAAGTCGAGAATAGTCTCCCAAACATGCCATCTGCATTGAGACCAGTTCCACATGGTGAGGGACTTCCTATTCCAGAACCTCCAGAAGAATATTCTCTTGATTCATCTGATGAGGACAAGGGTGAGTCGACCTGTTCTTCCATTCCATCAGCATGCAGTGAATGAGATTTTCACTGTTGTGCATCATGAACCTCACACAGACTAACACAGGAAGAATTCAATAACCTGGTTCGTGATTTGGACTTATCCAAGAACAAGGCAGAATTGCTAGGATCAAGACTTCAACAATGGAATCTTCAAGAAGAAGATGTCACAATTACTTTATATCAAAAGCGAAGCAAAGATTAAGTAGAGAGTTTTTGTGGGTCCTCAGATTTGAGAGCTCTTCAAAGATGACCAGTTCAAAAACTTGCTGCAGGGTGATGCGAAACAAGCATGGAATGCTTTTCTCCTAGTGTCTACAAAATTCCTTGGGAATGTTAGGGCAGAAAACTACAAGGAACTAGTAGGAGACATGATGATGCAGTATCAGAAACTTGGCTGCAATATGTCTCTAAAGATCCACTTCCTTCGTTCCCATCTGGATTTCTTCCCTGAAAACTGTGGTATGGTTAGTGATGAACATGGCGAACATTTTCATCAAGACATCGCATCATTGTAACAAAGATACCAGGCAAAATGGTCCACTAAAATGCTGGCTGACTATTGCTGGACACTCCCCAGAGATGCTCCTGAACAATTGTATAAGAGACAAGTGAAGAAATCTGAGAAGTAGTCCATGATTTGATTTTTTACATGTATTAACCATAGGCCTATTACTATTGGCATGCATTTTGTGATGTAAACATCTGTTTATTGCAGATTACAAAAAAAACTAGAGCCAAAATTAGAATTTGACTGTAATATTCATGTTGAGCACATATAAATTGATAGAAAATGACTAATTTTATTTCAGTAACATGACTTTTGTAAAAATTTGTTGACCAGTGTAATATGAGAAACTGGATGTGGGGGATATTGATACCATTTAGTCCATCTTTGCAATATTTCCACAAATTTAAATTGTCCCTAAATATATAATAGTGGGTTAATGGATGATTAGTGTTATGAAACAATGTACAGAATGGGATTAGAAAAGGATTCATGAAGGGAAAACTTTTTTGGAAAGATTTGTCAGGCTACTGTGACAACTCATATTTGAAAAGAAGCTGGACTAAGACGGAATGAGCATGTCTATTTCCGTGGGAGAATATGCCAGCAGGGTGTTAACAGTCCAGAGACCTGAAATGCTTGTACCATGCTTGGTTCATTCATAAACAGGCAAGTTTAGAAGAAGTAAACAAGTTGGTGAAAGAGTCACAAGATGAGTTTAGAGAGGAAGGCATAACTAGATTATGTAAAACTTTGGGGCTATAATAGAGGATTTGGGTATTACTGAGAGCGAGTTAAACAGTATGATGTGGCAATAGCTAAGAAAAATCTTATGATTTCCCTGGCTGTTGCATGAATGATAGACAGAAGAGAGCTGAGTGTAAACAGGAACATTTAGGAACTTATTATAGTGGAGCAGTTGAACAGTGATATTTATATGAATCTCAGTGGTAGTGGCAGCATTGGTGAGAATTAATCAGGGTTTGGATTTATATTAAAGGAACATTATATGCTGATACATTAGACAGAGTGAGGGAAAAAGAAAATTAAGGATGCTTCTAAAATTCTTTGAGCAATTGAATGGATAGTTTTTCCATTTACTAAGTTGAGGATACTTTCAAAGCTGCAGATTGATAGATATATCAAGTATAAATTTTGGATATGAAAAGTTTGAGATGCATATTAAGTTTCCAGTCAGGGATTTAAATAAGTAGTTGAGTAGATGACTTTGGAATGCAAGGACAAGATAAGTGCTGAAACAAACAGGAGTCATTGGTTTATATGAATGATTTTCAAGCATAAATGGTGAATTCTCTAGGGAATATTGTAAGTTGGAGGTATCTAAAGACTGAGCCCTGTGGAACTTCAATAGTTATTAGTCAGAGAGAACAGAATTTAAAAAATGAAACTTGGGGAAGTTACATGTAAAAGCAGGAGTGATTGTATTTTAGAGCCCAAGTGCAGAAAATTGTTTCCAAATGGAGGGAGAGATCAACTGTGTCAAATGCTATGAAATGTTAATTAAATACAATCAGAGCTAGGGATTGACCATTGAATTAGCTCCCTTGATAGAAGCAGTTTAGGGGAATAATAGGAAGAGAAATTTGATTTTATTGAGTTTAAGTGAGATTAAAAAGTGAGAAACTAAAAACAGTTACTGTAAGCAACATTGCTGTGAATTTTGACAGAAAGTGAAGGAAATGGTATAGTAACTGGTGAGGAATTATGGATTCGAGGGAGATTCTTTTTTGTTGTTGTT
The DNA here is from genome assembly GCA_004024925.1 of Scalopus aquaticus. Lineage (NCBI taxonomy): Eukaryota > Metazoa > Chordata > Mammalia > Eulipotyphla > Talpidae > Scalopus > Scalopus aquaticus. The sequence continues at coordinate 6,277 of PVIJ01025579.1, forward strand.
CTTGGGTATTTATTAATAATTTGAAGTCAAGGATAATGATCCCATAGAAAAAGAATAGTTGATGGTACAAAGGAAACTAGGAAAACCGTAGGAGCAAAGCACTTTTTGAGACAAGAAAAATGGGGTCCAGGTCACCATAGAGGGATGTGCTTAGATAGGGGTCTAGGGAGTTCATCCACCATATGAGAACAATGGAGGGTAGAAGAATACATGTGAGGTTAATAGATTTGGTGGTGTGAGATTGAAGATGCTCTCTGATTGCATCTATTTTCTCAGAAAAATGAGAATCAAGGACACCAACCGAAAATGAGGAGGAGAAAGTCATTTGCTATTTTAAGGAGTGAAGAAAAGGTGAGAAATAGTTCTTTTGGAGAGCGGGAGAGTGAATTGGCTGAGCAAATAGAATATGTTTCCTGGGCAGAGTTTAGATCATAAATTTAAAGTCCAGCTCGCATGTACTATGATTTTCTCCAGTCTCATCCATCTGTATGGGTGCAGGAAAGAATAGCAAAAGTTGTACTTAAATTAGTGTTGGGCTTTGCAGATGATAATGATAGAGAGAATAATGGGGGGAAAAGACTATGAGATAAATAAGGAAGAATGATAATAACAAAAGACCAAAGACTCTGAACGAGATAAGAAAGTGACAAACTGAAGGAAGATGGGAAGATGGAAGGTAGAAGGTGAAGGTGTTAATGGATTCAAGGTCCTCCTTGAATAGTCGTTTGAAATGGGAGAGCTGAAGAAGTAAGATGGAAGTGTAAGTGGTGTTATCCAGCAGACTGGATGATTGATTGGAGCTTTTTTTGGTGTTTTAGGTATTGGTAAGGACACAGTCTAAGGAGTGTTACTGGAGATGAAAACATTTAGAAGGAAAATGGAGTGTAAGACAAGATGACTGGAGTAGAAGAAGACAAGATATGGAGAAGCCAACATGTTAGAGTGATCAAGATTGATGACAGGAGCAGTAGTAGAGAAACCAAGACCTAGCTTAGGTGCTAGAGACTTTTTAAAATGAAAGGGATTTATCATAAAAACAGAAAAATAACACATGGTATAACTTGAGAATATATGCATCAAATAATTGGGAAGTTTAGAGAGGAGGGAGAAGAAATTTTCTGGATCTGAAAAGAGTGATAAGGAGAATATTATACAAGGGCCAGAAAACTTAGAAAACACTATCATGTATTAAGAGGACTACAGGGGAAGTGTGACATCAGGGGAGTTTCAGGTTTGTAAAATAGAAAGCAAAGGGGATATTCAGTGAGGTAGCTGGATATATAATATGAGGATCTTACTTTTTTAGAGTTTAAATTTCAAAGGAAATGTTTTGAGGGGTTTGGTAGGAATTGGAGCTTGAATCTATAATCTATTGTTAGACAGTAGTAGATGGAAGAACAGACTTTAACTTACTGAAATAATAGAGATAAATGCCTTTGTGCTGCCATTCTCTTAGGTGGGAGGAAGACTATCAGTTCAAAGCTAAGAGTGGACTCTGGGAAATAATTGAGGAGGTTAACTTAATATTTGAGATGAAAAATGATTGTGGTTGGGACAAAGATATTAAAAGAGGAAGGGTTAGAAAATGAATTAATTCAAGCTATGTTTGAGGGTGAAATCAATAGGAATGCTGATGGATTAAAAAAATGGAATGTATAAGAAAGAAATCAAGGGTGTCTCGTGGGCTTTTGACTGAACAGTTGGGTAAATATTGATGACACTGAAATGAGAAAGACTGGAGAAGAATCATGTTTATAGAGGAGGTAAGAAAGTATTCCAGTACTTTTTTTTTAGACACTTAATTTGCAAAGTATTACTGATGCTGATACGAGACACTGTGTAGGCAGATGGAACTATGAATCTGATAATTAGGAGAGAGATTGAAGTGGGAGTTACAAATACAACGTTTAAAATCACAACTATGGATGAACTCAACTAGGGCATGAGTGGAGAATGAAGTTCCCAAGCTATAACAGAGATAAAACAAAGAGGCTTGAAAAGACCTAAAATCTACAAATCAAAGTAACTGTTGCAACCTAAATATCTCCTATCAAAAGGGGTATATGCCAGCCATGAGATACTGTCAAAGGCCAATAAAATCTTCATCAATATTAAACTAAAACTATATTTTGCTTCTTTTCCAATTACATAGGGATATTGGGTCAATTTACCAAATCTTTAGAGTTTTGTAGGGGTTGTGTGTATGTGTACTTCTGTGAGTTTGTGAACTCTTTAGATATGGATGCCTAGTTGTGATTAAAAAATTTATTAAGGGCCTCTCTGGTGGCACAGAGGGTTAAGTTTCAGCATTATGAAGCTATAGGCAGCCAATGCAGCATGAATTCGATCCCCAGCCAGGGAGCTTCCCACATGGTGCAGCAGACCTCTCCTGTCTTCCCCAGTGCTCCCCCAGCAGTGTACTTCACTAGATCTTCCTGTTCTGCTCCCCACTCTGTCTCTGGTGAATCCTCTCACCCCCCACACCTCTGGCCTACACCCCAGCTCTTGTATGCATAAATAAATAAAATAAATCTTAAAAAAGAAATTTATTAATATTAATAATGATTCATCTTGCTTTTCATTATAGATTCTGTGCTAAGAAACATTGAGGCCACAGTTGTTTTAGAGACCTTGAAGCTGCTGTGTCCTGGCATCAGGTGAGGAGTAAACAACAGTTTGAGTTTGGAATGACAGAGTATACTCTTTCTTTGTCCTCACTTTTTATCTTGAAGTTTTATTTTATTTTGAGTTAATTAATCTTTTTTTTAATTGAGGTTACATTGGTTTACAACAATGTATGTAACTTGGAAATATAGCTTCATACCTCCTCCCACAGATGTCACTACACTACATCCACCACCAAAGCATCCGTAATCCTCCACCATAGGGGGCCCAACAGCTTTACATTAAAATACAGTAAGAGCTCTCTGAATGTCACTGGTGCAGTCACAGCTATGAATTTCTGTTAGTTGCTGTGACCCAAAATGTGTGAGGCAACATTGGTTTGCAACACTATATGATTTATTTATTTATTAAAGATTTACTTATTTATGCATACAAGAACTGGGTTGTAGGCCAGAGGTGTGGGGGGTGAGAGGATTCACCAATGACAGAGCAGGGAGCAGAACAGGTGTGTCTACTTTAATTCTGGGTATTCTATTCGGTTCCATTGGTCTTTCTGTCTGTTTTTGTTCCAGTACCATGCTGTTTTAATTATTATGGCTTTGTAATATAGTTTGAAATCAGAGAGTGAAATTCCTTCGTTTTCTTTCTTTTTAGTTAGGAGGGCTTTAGCTATGCGAGATTTTTTGTGGTTCCAATGAATTTCATCAGTAGTCGATCTATTTCTTTGAAGAATGTCATTGAGATTTTTATTGGAATAGCGTTGAATTTGTAAATTGCTTTTGGTAGGATTGCCATTTTGATAATGTTAATCCTTCCAATCCATGAGCAGGGGATGCCTTTCCATCTTCTTGTGTCTTATTCTATTTCTTTCAACAGAGTTTTGTAGTTTTCTTTGTATAAGTCCTTTATGTCTTTTGTTAGATTTATTCCCAGATATTTGAATCTTTGGGTTTCGATTTTGAAGGGGATGGATTTCTTAATTTCTTCTTCTTCAGATTGGGTGTTTGCATATAGGAAGGCTACTGATTTTTGTGCATTGATTTTGTATCCTGCTACTGTACTGAACTGGTCTATTATTTTGAGTAGTTTTTCTATGGAGTTTTTAGGGTTTTGTATATATACATATTATCATATCTTCTGCAAATAGAGACAGTTTAATTTCTTCTTTTCCTATTTGAATCCCTTGAATTCTCTTGTCTAATTGCTCTGGCTAGGAATTCCAGTATTATATTGAAAAGTAATGGTGAGAGTGGACATCCTTGCCTTGCTCCTGATCTTAGGGGAAAGGCCTTCAGCTTCTCACCATTGAGGATAATATTGGCTGTGGGTTTGTCATATATGGCTTTTATTATGTTGAGGTATGTTCCTTCTATACCAAGGATTTCAAGGGCTTTTATCATAAATGGGTGTTGCACTTTGTCAAATGCTTTCTCAGCATCTATTGATATTATCATATGGTCTTTATTTTTCTTTTTGTTGATGTGTTGGATTACATTGATTGATTTTCGGATGTTGAACCATCCTTGTGTCCCTGGAATAAATCCCACTTGGTCGTGGTGTATTATCTTATGGA
>PVIJ01025580.1:0-10467 GCA_004024925.1 Scalopus aquaticus
TTGTTACCATATTTTAAGTCAATGTGATTTCGTTCTTTTAAATATTCTTTCAGAAACGATCAACTCTTTCAGAATATGCAACAAATATTGCAAGAATGTGTGGCTAAAGTAAGTGAAATAACTGGAATTTCAAACATTACACCCTATCATATTTTATAGCACACAGAGAAATTGAGGGTTAGAAATGTGAGGAACTTTTGGTCACAAATGCTAATTTTAGCTAGAAAATTAAATCCCAATAACACTGGTCAACAAATTTTTTAAAAAGTCATGTTACTGAAATAAAATTAGTCATTTCCTATCAATTTGTATGTGCTAAACACGAATATGACAGTCAAATTCTAATTTTGGCTCTAGGTTTTTTTGTAATCTGCAATAAATTGATGTTTACATCACGAAATGCATGCCAATAATAAGCCTATGGTTAATACCTCTAAAAAATCAAGTCATAGATTGCTTCTTAGATTTCTTCACTTGTCTCTTGTACAGCTGTTCAGGAGTATCTCTGAGGAGCGTCCAGCAGTAGTCAGACAGCACTGTAGTGGACCATTGTGCAAAAGCACGGCCTTAAGACTCAGTTTCGAAGAGTCTAGAAATAGTCTCCATTCTTGTGGGCAATGAGTGATTTCTAAGGCATTCATGAGGCCCTCAATATAGGAACAGAATACCAGAGTACGTTCCTTTCTGAAGAAAGGTTCCAACTGCTGGTGACGCTTTCAATATAAAGTAATTGTGACATGTTCTTCTAGAAGTGTCCATTGTTGGAGTCTTGATCCTAGCAATTCTGCCTTGTTTTTGGATAAGTCCAAATCACAAACCAGGTCATTTAGTTCTTTCTGTGTTAGTCTGTGTGGGGTTGATGATATGCCACAGTGAAAACCTGGATCACTGCATGCTTATGGAACAGGAGAAGAAAAGGTCAGCTCACCCTTGTCCTCACAGGTGAATCAAGAGAATATTTTGCTGGAGGTTCTGGAATAGATATCACCATGTGGAACTGGTCTCAGTGCAGACAGAATGTTTGGGTAGACTATTCTTGACTTCTTTTGCTTCATTATTCTGCTGGAAAGAGGAGGAACCAAGCAGAAATAACAGTCTTTTGTGCGATTTCTTGGCTCTCGCCACACCATGGGGACTGCAAATGGCATTGATGGTCTTTTGCCATTTAACCACTGTGAAAGCTGTGTCATCTATGTAGCACAGCATGTATGCGGGGCCCAAGGCTTGTCTTGGTCACCAACCTTGCATCCAAAGGAAAGATTACAAGCCTTCTTCACTTGACAAGTGATACTTTTCTTCTGGTTGGCAAATGTCACTTCCCCACAAAGAGAGCAGAAATTGTCCCCACTATTAACACACTTTTGAGGCATTACTGTTCTGTGCTGTGTACTGTATTGTGCCTAAATGGATAAAATAATAACAGTTCTATGGAACAGTAGCTTCAACTGTCTCACACAAAGTCTGAAATATTTTCAACCTTTCCAACAGGGCTTTTATATAGTGCACTGCTGATGTCAGCTTACTTCAGCAGCCGCCTGGCAGTAGTATTGCATTGCATCAGAAAATGATGCAATCAACTCTGGATGATGTGTGCATGATGGTATTATGCAATGTGATGCAATACTACATCATTCTAGGCTGATTTAGGATGTTGTTGCAGTCCTACTGGATAAATTTACATGGTGAAACATACATAATGAATTATATGAAATATCTTCAAAATGAGAGCTAATAAAAATTTTTCAGGGTTATATTCATGTTCAGCACACTAAGATATTATAGATTATGGCCTTTTAAAGTCAGTAATGATCTCAATGTTGACCAGGGTAATAAAACAAGTTGGCCTATCTTTAGCTAAAGATAAAATAGAAAGAAGTCAGGTCTCTGATTCCCAGATCAACATTTCCACTACATTCTAATGAAAATTTTCTATTGCCTTAGCTAACTAACTTACCAATCCAATCACCAACAGCCTTAGAAAACAAAATGGCAGTAAATTCAGGGCCACTGCAAGTGAACTAACCCCTGATTTGCTCACTCATGTTCTGCGCGGCATAGAGCATGGTGTTCTGATACAGCTACATCCTTTCTTGGTGATGTAGCTGCTTCTTGACAGTCATGTTGCCAGTTTGTTTGGTTCTACATCCCACAGGGGTAGGATAATGACACTGCACAGAGACATCCACTTCAATTCAACAACAGATGTTTATTAGCTGTCCAATGTACGTCAGGCTCAACCCTGCCTTCAAAGAAATCAGAATTTCTCGAAGAAGGAAGAAATGTGAAAACAGGAAATCGGTCAGGTAGTATTTACTGAGCCACCATTGTGTGTCAAGGCTGTACTAAACCATGAACAGAAACATAGTTCTCCCTGCTTATTGATTGAAACGTCATAAAATAAGTATAAAATCACAACCTCAACAAGTTATGGGGGAAGGAGATTCACAGTATCTTTAAAGCAAGCCAGAAGAGAGTTGGCCAAAGTCAGGGAAATTGAGGAAGCTGTCCCCTTTTAGAAAAATATGTGTGTGTGTCTGTGTACACACATGCCCTAGAATACACGTAAAATCTTACAATTGATCTGAACACTGACAAACAAAAAAATGAGGGAGAAATGCCAAAAGAAAATATTGAGAGGAAGAAAAGACTAGATAAATCCAGCATAAGCTTATGCACATCACACCTCCTGGAATCATGACTCGGGATAATGGTGAGTCCAAACAGATGTTACTCTTAGTTCCTACAATCATTTGCTATAGGAATAAAGTCATATATTCTATAAAACTATAATACTAAGATCTCAACAATTTGGAAATATTACCTGGATAATTACTTCAGGGTAAAATGCTCTGAATCACCTGTCCTTGAAATATAGAGGGTCTTCCTGTTGAATAAAAGTGATATAACATTTAATAGTAACTTTTTCAAACCTATGGATCCTAGAATAATAGAACCTAATCTTGGTACCAAAGTGAGGTTGAAAGGACGAGCATTACAGCACTATTTACAATAGGTAAGATATGGAAACAACCCAAATGCCGAAAATAGATGACTGGATCAAGGATGTGTGGTATATATACACAATGGAATACTATTTAGCAGTCAAAAGGATAAACTCATGTGATTTGCAGCAAATTGGATGGAGATGGAAGGGATTATGTTCAGTGAAATAAGTCAGAAGGAAAAAGAAAAATACCGGATGGTTTCACTTATAGGTGGAAAATAGGGGGAATCAAATAAGAGATTAGGGAAAAAAATAATAATAAACAAATAACCAAAATTATTAGGCAACTACAAATCAGACATATTCTGCAGGTGAGGAGATGGGAGAGGAATCAAAACAGGGGAGGAAAGAGCACAAGGGATTATGGTGATGGTTCACAGGTGAACTGGTGGTGGGAATTTTATGGTACTACACTTGAGAGGAGAAAGCAAATACAGTACAAAAATGAACGATGATGTAAAATACATATAAATAAATAACTTTAAATAATAATAATAATAAAGAAAGGACAAGCATTAAGTCAACCTCTACTAATTATAATTCTGCCCCGGGGACAGTTATCTAGTTCAGGAATATCCTGCAGACAGTAGGAATTCTCAGGAGGTTACTATGGGGGTGGAGGGAAATATAAACTTCTATTCATTCTTCACTCATTCATCAAACATTTATTAGTTGTCTACCATGTGTGAGACAATGACCAGAAATAGTTATTATTTGAAAGTTAAAAAAAAAAACACAAAACTGCAATTCTGAAAATATGTTCTATTTACCCTTGTACTAAAACAGACTAACCTTTTCCTCCCTCTATTACCCAGAATTTCCTCCTCTCCCATACCCATATGCACATTATTCTTAATTAGTGAGATTGCCCTTTATTCTTCATTTCTAAGAAGTGTGGAAATAAATAAAGGCCATGCAACTGAGAACAAACAGCCTGTTTATTCAGAAGTTGCTACAGCAGGAGAGTCAGTCACCCCTTTTTGAGTTTGGCAGAAACTCAAAGGTGGGCAGGGGAATAAAAAAGTTTTACTGGAAAGGAGGAAAGGAAGGCTTTATTTATGCCCTGAGAGGAAGTTGTTGGCATAGAAAAGCAGAGGTGCACTAACTAGAGGTGGGGCATCTTACGTTATTGGTTTGGGGAGCATATTGACTGTCTTTACTTGGTGCTCCAACCAAATGAATCAATGATGGGGGCAAAAATTAGGGACACAGGGCCTCTCTGGTGGTCCATCGGGCTAAGTCTCAGAATTATGGGGCTGTCCAGAGCCACTGCAGCAGAGTTCAATCCCCGGTCAGGGAGCTTCCCACATGGAGCAGCAGATCTCTCCTGTCTGGCCCGCTGCTCCCCTCAGCAGTGTATTTCAGTAGATCTGCCTGTTCTGCTCCCCACTCTATCTCTGTTGAATTCTCTCACCATCCCACACCTGTAATCTATACCCCAGTTCTTGTACGCATAAATAAATACATCTTAAAAAAAAATTAAAGACGCAGTCAGTCATCAATCTTGGCCAGTCTGGGACAATTTCTGCAGAGGTTGCAGTTTAGTTGCTGATATTGGCAGAATTCTACTGTCAAAAACGGTCTGGCCATTGTCTATTCGCATATTTGGTCTCTCGGTTTTCCTTGTATTTAATCTCTTACTTGTGAGAAGTTGACCCATTTAAAGAAGGTTAGAATTCCAGATATTCATTATTCAGGGACTGTATCGTCTCCATAGTCAACCATATTGTGAGAGCTTATTGAGCTTTTTGCTATTGTGTCATCTTGGTGATCATCTGACAAGAGAACAGCTGTATGACATTATTTAAGATTCTGTTTAGAATGCAACAGACCAGAGTTGTAAAAAAAAAAAAAAAACCTAGAATAGTTAATAATGCCTATCAAATGCGTAAGAGCTGGGAATCCCATTTCCCAACCTAGGCCAAGAAAAAAATGCCATGAGATTTAATCTTGGAGAGTCAAGAAGCTCTCTGTTTTCCTTAAGACAATCAATAGGCTACTCTACTCTGTCTGTTTCATTGTCTGAAGTACTGCAACAAGTATTAGGAATGGCAAAGTCCTCCACAACTAACCAACAAAAACAGCTAGTGCAATGTAATTTTCTCTTACTATTCCTACCAATAAATTTATTCCATCTTGGACAGAGGTGGTATTGCTAATAACCTCTGCAAAAAGCAGGGTCCATTGGGGACACTGCTCTGATTATTCACATAAACTATGAGTCAGTAACTCCTCCAGGTAAAGTGCCTGAATAATAAAGGGTGCCTTTTTTCAGACACACTTTTGAATCAAAATGTCCCACCTTGGAGAAAATAGAAATAGGGCACTTGTGTACAGACAAGTGTCAGAATACTATTTCTAAGTTGCATGTGCTATTCATCAGTGGCAAATAGGATAAGACAGCCTTGCCATGACACAAACATTACCCAGTAGGTGCACATAGAGGTCAGAGAAAGAAGGAGTTAACATGAGATTGGAATCAAACACTTACATTAGCTTCGTTACATCTGAATTTCTATTAGTTTCTTTTAGGTGGTATTTGGCTTCTCACCCTACAAAGATAGTTAAATTCTAATTAAGAGCTATCTATAGTTTGATGAATAGATTATAATAAATAGTTATTTTCCTGGGAGAGAAAGACACTAGGAAGTCACAAATTGACTTGTTTAGGATCCACTGCCCATGTAAGCACAAATGAAAATGCCATTGACTATAACTGTCTGTGGTCTCATTTGAAGAAATCAGTTTGTTGTTTTTTTGTTTTTTTTTAACAAGGCCTGATGGCAGATGTCATATCCAGCAGTCAGCAAGACTGAGAAAAGTGGCTACTGTTTGGGATAATCCAAGTTTTGTGTTAGAACAAGTAGGTTGGGACTTAGCAGTTTTGTTATGGTTGACAATAACCAGAGGTCTAAAAAAAAACAAAAAAAGGAAGACTGGTTATAATCAAGTAGATTAAAAAAATAATTAATAACAGGAATTAGACCAACATCTTGGCCTAAATTCTTGGGCAAAGCTTTCCACTATCTGAAGTGTTATGCTTGTTCTGAAAGTCTTGGGCCAGCTAGCTACTTCTGAAGATCTGTACCTTTTTGAGTATCTCTAAGAACCTTCAGTTTGAGGTGTCCTTTGGAGTAGACTTCTAATTTGTACGGACTTCTGAATTGCATCTTTAGTTGTAAAACATGAACCCAAAAATCACCTCCATGGATTTGTCCCCCTGTTAACAGAACATGATATGGTCCTTCCAGTGTGAATCAAGAGCAGTTTTTCTCTGATGTCTAGAAATATATGAAATCTCATCCTTGAAGATCCTGAGAGGCTGCTTAGAAAGACTGAGTAACCTTTAGGTGAGTGCCTTGGTCTTCCAGTTTCCCTAGAAAGATTGGACTTTATGAGCATGTGGGCTATTTCATAGCAGTGTCAGCCAAGAGAGCAGAAGGGTTACAGAAAGTTTTGCGAATTTTTATTTAAGGAGACCAGTGGTTCCTTTGATCATTCCAGAATGCTTGGTAAGGGCAATGTAGTTTATGAGTGACCGGTAATGCCTTACAGAATTTTTCTGTAATGGTTCCATAAAGTATGTGCTTCAATCACTTTATATAAAAGTTGGCATTCGCAGGTTAGAAACACAAAATCAAGCAGCAGTTTTACTACTGTAAGGGTCATAATATTTGACAAGTGCTTCAACCTCTCCTGAAAATAAATATGCAATAAAGAAAATATATCCAAATCATTCAAACCCCTTGGAGGCTGGAAGTTGGATAAAATACTTTTGAAGGTGTTCAAAGGGCTCTTGAGCTTTGATTTCCAGACATGTCCCATATTTACAGTTCTTCCAGGATTATGTTCTGGATAGGTGACATATGATCTCAACATAACTTCAGCTGTCTTTAAAATAACTGTTTTTTTTTAAATATTAAGTAATTTGTCTATGTCATGATGAGTGTTTTCATGTAGAAATGTAGCTGACATCTATCTGAAATAACCTGGTACTACTAAATGGCCATCTTGGTAGCAGAGATTATCTGAATGGATGGTGCAATCAAAGTTTGCTCATTCTTTCTTTTCAAAGTCAGGTTATAATTGTTAATATTTTATGATGACTTCTCTAAATCCATGGAGGATTTAGTTAAGATAATAACCTTGATTTATGTTGCTCATTGGATATAATAATGTGCTAGAACATCTCCTTTAGCTTTCATATATATCTCTTTTCATGGACCTTAATCTTTATAATGGCCACCTCTACAATATGCGGGAGTACATCTAAAAGTTCCTTAACTTCTCCATTTTATAGGGGTTCCAGCAGAGATGAGGAAACACCCCCAATGTACTACTCCAAAAGCATACCTGATAGCTATTCAATATGTCTGCCTGTCTACATATCTATGTTTAGTCTGTATTCTTTGGCTGGTTGACAAGTTCTAAAAAGTACAAATAAATTTTGCCATCTGTGTGGATTTTCTCAGGTAGGGTGTTATATTCTAAAAAACAACTTAGGTTGGTAATAATATAACATACTCTTACTTGATAACCTCCAGTTTCAGCTTTGAGGAATGATCCATCAACAAGTAACTTTAGGTCAAGTTCTGAGTGGGAATCTCTAGTAAAGCTGGGTGAGGTGCAAAATATCCCTGAACAGAGGTAAAATAATCGTGAGATTTCCCTTCTGTGTCTGAGAGACAGGGGAAAGCTGTAGGGTATTTGAAATAGCTACATACTATGTGGTGTTTGTTTTGAGATTTGTACACAGGTGGCAGGGTTTATGCAGAAAGTGTAGCAACCATATTTACCAGGAATTGATGAGGTTGACCATACATATTTAGGATTAATTCCCCATGAGTATTTAAGACAGGAGATTGGGTGCTTTTTCCTTCCTTGGAATACCCTGACTGATCCAATTCAACAACTTTTCTTAGTCTTGTTTTTATTCTGCAAGATGAGGGAACTTTTTCCAGTGTGTCTTCCATTTACAATATCTCTAATTGTCCTGGTCAGAAGGTAATCAGTTGAAAAGTAGGCCACCTCACTATTTGATCTGTGGTGCATACATTTATTTTAGGTTCTATTTCATTTTTATTCAAAAGTTCTTTCAAAATGTTCTCCCAGGTGCTGTAGTTCAAATAAAGGGCCTATTTTCCATTCTAATTTCTGGTTTTGAATTAGGTCTCCAATTTCAGATTTAATTTTACTGATAAATGAAATTAATTGAACACCGGTACCTTGATGCCTTCTTTAATTCCTGAACGTTGTTGAAAAATTGTTTTCTTGTCTATTAGGAAGACCTTCTATATAGTTGAATGTTTTCTTGGCTTTTAATGATTAAATTATGGCTCAATGAATTTTTATTGAAAATGTTTCAGATATGGCTCTTTGGACACAATGTTTCTATGCCTTTTTTTTAAGTTATCAAATTTATTGTAGAACAAGGCATCCTTTCTGGTCAATCCAACTGATATTTATCAACTGAGACTTAGCATTTGAGGTCTGACCAAAATGAACAAATTGATACAGGTCAGGTAACCCTGGGTCTCCTTTACCCAAAATAATTCCAATTTCTTCCAAGAATAGTTGTGAGGCTTAACTCTGTTCAGAGAAAAATTTAATTCAGCACATATTCAAGCTTTAAATTACATAGTTGCCTAAAAACCTAGTTCCGGGCAGGGTGGATCTTTACAGGTAACTGGTATCTTGGAATTTTAGCAGTTATTAATAAAAAAGTAAGGAGTCTAAAGAAGGTAGAGAGGAAGGAGGAATTGACAAAGATGCTGAAGGAGAGAAATCAAAAAGAAAAGAAAAAGGGATGTAGGGAAGCTACTGAGGACAAGATGGAGAATTTACTAGGGAAATTAGTGTTTTACTGTTGCCTAAGTTAGTCAAATTGCTCATTAGCTTTGATCAAATACTCTTTCAATGAAGCAATACTTAAATCAGAATTTTATTTGAGGGCTTTGCATACCAATCAAAAATGTTGCCCATCGGGTCTGAGAAGTCATATTCCTTTCTCTTCTAAGGTTGCTCTCAAATGAACAATTTTGTTCCAGTCAAATCTTCCCCAGAGTGGACATTGACAGCCCAAACTGTCCTTAATGAAGTTACACCATTTAAAGATAGGCATAAAAAATTGGAGTATAGCAGTATAACAAGAGTTACACTGTCCTAGGAGTAGGAGACTGTCCAAGGGAGGAAGAGAAGTTAGTCTTAGATGACCCATGTCAGTTGCAACAATCAGTGGAAAAGTGAGCCCATGAAAGTCACGTCTCAGGACCCCAACTCAGTGGCCATCTCTTCCACATGAAGACCTGACACTCCTAACCCCCCGCCCCCCAGGATCAAACAAAGCCAGCCTGGAGGATAAAAAAAAAATTGAGATGGAAAGACAACCTCATCTCATTTCCTTAGCCATAGCAAAGTCTGTCTACATGGAGATAGGTCCAGAGAGAACAGCAAATTCACCAGTTTGTGAGTGGAGTTTGAACCACAGGCTTTAGGGATCTATGTCTATATTCTTCATTGTGTTCCTTCTTCTTATGACCAACAACATTTTCACCCAGCACAACATAAAGAGATTCACAAAAGAGAACAGAGAAATGGAAAAGAATGGCCTGATCCCACCAAGGATGCCAATCAAATGGGCACCAATGAAAAAATCCAAGTATCAAACTGAGAATAAAGCTAAGGCATCAACACAGAGAGAGCTCAGGCCTGGTGCTGACTCACTGGGGCAAGGTCGATGAACAGGTATAAGGAGAAGGAGCAAGTGACCTTGTGTGTGCCACAACTAGCTGAAGTCTTATCCCCTCTGCACCCACTGTGGTAGAGGCAGCCTTGCCAGCCTCTCAACTGTCTTTGGGGGTCATGCTTTCCATTTCCTGAAGGCTAATTCATGTTCACAACTGAATAACACTCAGCACATGTGATACCTGTGGAATCCAGAAGTCAGCCTAGCAGTATCCCTTCACCTCATCCTGTCTCTGTCTTCTCTCTTCTCCAGTCTAAACTGGCAGCATTTCTACTGACACAGTTTATTGGATCCACAAGTCACACAATCTGTTTAGCAAATGACTGTCCAACTTCATCCTTGGCTCTTTCCAGTTATCTGATAGCCTGGGAATTCTCTAAAAATTCAATAGCTGATTTTGCTTAGTACTCCCTTCTTTGATTCATCTCTTTCCTCTCCCATTTTACTATAAGTAACAAAAACAATCAGGCCACACCTTCAACAACTTGCTTAGAAAGCTCGTTAAAATTTCAGTTCATTCGTCTGGGACACAGCAAAAGCAGTAATAAGAGGAAAATATATAGCATTACAAGCTCACATCAAGAAACAAGAAACAAGTCAAAGAAACAATTTAATCTCACATCTCAAAGAACTAGAAAATGAACAACAAAAAACCCCAAAAGACAGTTTAAGAAAGGAAATAATAAAAATCAAAGCAGAACTAAATGAAATGGAAACA
>PVIJ01025581.1:0-10479 GCA_004024925.1 Scalopus aquaticus
GTCTGGATGAAGAAGATGACACCGTCGGGGAATTAGTGCCATACTGTCTGCTTGAGGTTTCTGAAAGCATCTAGTAATCCTACTGCTCTAAGCTTTTGCCCTTGCTCTGGCTTCTACCTAAAATGCACTTCTCTGCCTGGTACAAGGGACAGCTTACCTCTTTCTGGCCTATGTGATGCCCCCTCTCTGAGATTACCTGGCTGACCTGGGGAGCACAGCTCCCTCCAGCAAATGTGTTCTGTGCAGGTGACTTGTGCTTGCATCTGGTAAAGCACATCTTAACATTTGCTGTTGCTGGGGGATCTGCTCTGCATGTGTCTGTCTCCATGGCCGTGCCGCGCACTCCGCGGGGAGGCATCCTGTCCCTTTCCGCCTCGCAGTCCCAGCACCTGAGGCTTAGTCAGTGCCTGGAGCATACTAGGTGCTCAGTTAATGTTTGCTGAGTGGATGACTGGCTGGAGGACCTGAATCCTCTCTTTTGAGCTTTGCCTAGACCTGTGCCTCTGTCTGATAGCACTTTTATTTAGCACTGAAGAAATGATTATGGTTGGCTTGATGAATTGGAAAGAGCCGACTGGGGAGAGATGAAACCTCATCCGTAGCAGTGTTCCAGAAGCTTAGGTGTGCTCAGAGTTCCTGACCATCTTTGGTTATGGACCTCTTTGAGAAATGGAAGACAGCTGGTGTTTCTCTCCTCCGCACAATGCACAGAACACAAGCACAGGTGCACACACAGGTTCCAATGTTTGCACACAATTTCACGGATGGCATGCCATCCATGGATGGCACCCTCATGTTCACAGTGAAGCACAGTGGTACCCCAGACTGGCTAAATATTAGGGTGCTTCTAATCCTGATTCTCAGTATTGTGCTCTTTTCTTTACTCAACTATTCTCTGGAAGTTAGAGGCAGCCCGATCCTGCGAGCCTGTGTTCTAGCTGGGCAGAAGGCATACAGCTATGCCATGTGAACGCCTATCGGGCGAGTGCTGACCTGGGAAGGAGCAATAGGGGCAAGGTGGGGAGAGGGTGTGTCCCCTGGGTCTTCTTTGCTTTGTCCTACTGCCACTGTGCTCCTCCAGCCCCTGGTTCTCTCCCTGCTCCTCCTACCAAAGCCATCAGGACTTCTAATTTTAACTAGACCCTTTCACTGAGCACTGGCTGTGTATAGGGAATTGTGTTGGCATGCCCTGGGGGAATGGATCCCCAGGAGACAATGGTGCCCTTGAGGGTCCTGGGTGAAGGGCTGCCACCTCTAACATGGCCAGCTCTGCCCCCTTTCTGGCCTGCAGGTCAGCTGTGGACCTTGGAAACAGGAGCAGAGCTGGGGAAGCCTTCAGTCAAGGTGAGGCTTCATTTTCCCCTTGACCAGCTCCTTGCCCTGATAGCCAGTTCTCTCCCCCTGACTCAATCTACACCCACCTTTTTTGTGTGTATAGGAGTATGTATGTGTATATTTGATTGGGGGGGGCAGCTGGAGTCCCAGAAAGACTCAAGGGGTAGAGAAGTGCAGAGCCCCTTGGAGAAAGGGTAGAGTCATTGTGAGCTGAATAGTTTTCTTTCCCAAAGAGAGGCATTGGGTGTATATGTGTGTGCCTGCGTACATGTGCATGTGTGCGTGGGGGGGAGGGGTGTAAAAGGATGTCTTTTGGGGATAAGAAAGCAGTTGTTTATCTGATGAAAGAATCCCCACAGAGCTGGGGACCAGAATCAGAATCCCCCTGGGGAGCTTGGGAGGCAGAACTCAGCATTTGCTTCTGCCAGGCTTCCTTGGATGCTTCCCTTCTCATTGCCTGCCCGGCTGCCTAGTCCTCCCCAGCGGTACTGCTTCCATGTCTGCCTGCTTTCCCACCTCTCTTCTCTGTACCTGTCTCTTCATTCTCTAGGCTGCTCTTAGAAACTTCTGTCTAGGTACCGTAACTCCTGGCTGCCCTCCCATTCTGCCCCCTTACTGTCTTAGGATGTGTGTAAGGAGTGGGTTACACTTGACAGGTTGAGTCAGGCCTGGAAATCTCTGCCTCTGCACCCCAGGTTCCTCAGCAGAACCACCAATCCCAGGACCCAAGCCCCTCATGCAGCCCAGAGAAGCTGGTACCTCATTTTGCCAGGGCCAAAGACATGGCAATAGGAAGTCTCAGGGTCTCTGTGCCGAGGAGAGGGGTCTGCACTTGGCCTTTTCCTCTGGGTCCCCCTCCTGAATATCACAGACCAGCAGATCTGAGTGTTAATCTCCCCTCAGCCACATGCCCACCTTTGGCAAGTTTCTCAGCCTCTCTCAGCCTCAGTTTCTATCTCTGTAAAATGGGGCCAATAATACCCATCTTAATAGTGTTCTTGCCAGGTACTGAGAGAACTAGGAAAGGAAAGGATCTAGTTAAGTTCATGGCACAACTGGGATGAGAATACATTTTAGTGTCTTCTCTCTTAACTGTCCCCAGTAGCCAAGCTAGAACCTTGGAGAAGTTTCCTAACACGTGTCTCACGCTCTGTCCCCTAATGCTTCCTGCTAGCTGCTGGGGTCACTGACCCAGGGGGGGAAGGTTGTTTCTTCCCACAGGCTAGTGATAGCAAACCAGATGGCCCCGAGCTTCTACTTAACACACAGCCAGGGCCCAGAGCAACTTAATTTGGGGTGAGAGCATCCTCCAACTTATTCCACAGGAACTCAGTCATCCCAGCCTAAGTCCTTCAAAGTGTTAGGGGGTCTCTTTTCTCACTTGTCCAGGGTAGAGTGGGGACTCCTGGTCCTTCCATGCACCAGGACCGCCATGGCATAAGGAGTAGCAGAAACAGGTGACCCAGAGTGCAAAGTCTTTGCCTTCAGGACCTCCAGCCTTATGAGAGATGCATAGATGTCACCTGCAAAGAGATGGATAGAGACTTCAGAGCTCCCCTCAGGCAAGAACAAGGAAGTCACAGGGGTCCCCACCCAACTCTGCAGCATTGAGGGGCAGGACCCGATCCCTCTGAAGGCCGGGGCTTCTGTGGCCTGTGGGGTCTTGAGGGCACCTGAATCTGCTTTTCATGGTGTCTTTGGAGGCCAAGACCTAAGTAAGAAAAAGGGGTGGGTTCAAGGCCATACGCCTGGAATCAGAACCAGATCAGGAGCAAGGCCCTGGGGAGGGTTGGATGGACACAGAGAGAGCATAACTGGGGTGAATGGTCAGTGCAGAACTTGAAGGAGAAAAGCAGTTGCTGGAGGGATGATGAGAGGAGCAGCTTGGGTGTTACAGAGTTAGGGACTGACTGTCCAGCCATCTCTAGCCTCAGATGGTGGGACTTGGACAGATGGCACTCCTGTGATGAAGTGCTCTTTGTGTGCTGGGCTCAGGGGTGTCTTTTCAAGGCTTGGGTGCCTCAACCTGATGAAGGCAGGACTGCAGGGAAGTTTGCCCTCCTCCTCTCCACTTGACATTTGACATGTGGGAAACCCATGAAGTCAGGCCCGCTCTACAGGCAGAGGGAGAGACTACTCGTCCTGGTCCCCGCCCCACCCAGTCCCCACAGGCTGTGAAACTGAGCTCACCTTTCACCTCCATGGCCTAAGCTTCTTAGAGCTTCAGCGAGGAAGCAGCTCCTGCCCCCCCCGCCCCCCCCCCCCCCCCCCCCCCCCCCCCCCCCCCCCCCCCCCCCCCCCCCCCGCAGGCAGGACTTCTGGCCCTTAGACTGGCTGTGTGCCTGGCCTGTGATGCTGGGCCACTCTGGGCCTCAGTCTGCCCCTCTGTAGGGTGAGAGTGAGGTTGGATCAGCTGACCGCTCTCTGTCCTTTCGGCGCTAACCAGGTATCCTCTGGAGCACACAGCCGTGAAGGACAGACCAGGTTCCGCTGGAGGTAAGAGAGGCAGCGGTGGGGGGAGGGCTGGCCTCCCTCCCCTGACCTGGGTCTGCGTGTGCCAGGGGTAAAGTGGTGACCCTGGTTTGATGGTGGATGTTGAGATGCCAGGGAGAGGGCAGCCCGCTCACAGGCCTCTGGCTGCCCAGGGATCCCGCGGGGCTGCCCATGGGCAGGGGAGCGTGGCCACAAGACAGGGGGAGAGGTTTTTCACAGTGTAATTAGTGCACTTTCTGGCACTCACCAAACTTCCCCTTCCTCTTGATGGTTTGCTCTGTCCTGGGCTGCCAATTCCTGTGGACTTGCTTAAACCTTATCCAGGGGGAAAAAAAGGAAAGAGAGAAAAAAGAAAAGAAACAAAGGGGGGAGAAAGAGGGCTGTTATTTGTGAAATTGCATTTCCCAGCCATGCGGTGAGTCACACCATTTGGAGCTTCAGATTTCTTGTTTGGATGAACTTTGCTCTGGGAGGCTGGGGTGATGCTGCCCTCCCTCAGGCCAGCTCGGGTCAGGAGTCAAAAGGAGGAGCTACCTGGATGGTTGGAAGGCTCAGGTGCTCCCAGGCCAGCTGGGGCTAGGCTGGGTTGTGCTTGGGAGGCCTGAGAGAGCTTTAAACATGTAGATTTGTCTGGGGGGAGGTGGGAAAGGGGGATTTAGTGTTTCATGGGGACAGAGTTTCAGTTTGGGAAGATGAAAAACTTCTGGAAGCGGTGGTGATGTTTACACAGACAAATTGTACTTAATGCCACTGAATTGTACACTTAAAAATCATAAAATAACAGGTCTTATATTATGTATATTTTTACCACAATAAAACAATGCAGATTCTGTCCTCCTTGGCCCCAGGTGGCTACTTTGGGAGGCCTGAGGTGGGGGCCAGAAAAGTGTATTTGTTAAAAGTTCCCCAGGTCCTTCAATACAAGTTTGGACACGCTCATCTTGTCTGTAAGATGGGGATGATGGCTTAAGGGTTGTGAGCATCAGCTACTTGATCTGGGTAAAGTTTCCAGTACCTGGATGTTGTAAGTGCTCGGTATGTGTTACTATTATCTAATCTCATTTCCATCCTCCCCACGCTCCTAAGATGTGTCGATCATCTATTCCCACACCTCCAGAGATGGGATGCCCTCTGCCTCCATCTTGGGCCATCTTAAAGCTGGAGAGTCACCCTCAGTTTGACTGCAGACTTGGGTGATCTCATCCTCTGTCCTGGGCTGGATGGTAGCTCTGGGCAGTAGGAGAGTAGAGGCGTCTGCGAGGAACCTTTGAGTTCTGTGTCCAGTTACTATGGGCTGCTTGTGGGTTGGGCCTGGGCTGCCCTGGATGTGATTATCTGTGTCTTTCCTTCCAGACCCCAGGCTCTGGTCCAGACCTATCCAAGAGGGAAAGAACTGGCCCATACTCACATAGCAGGGTGTCAGATGAGGGGACTGTGTCCTCTGGGAGGGGAAAGGCAGACCCCCAGAGATGGAACTAGTAGGATGTATGCGTGGGTGGGCTCTGTCCTGGGAGAGGTGCACTTGACCCCTTGGGGCTAGCTCTCAGTTCACCTCCTCCCCTTCCCACACTGAGGGGACTCAACAAAAAGGGCTTTTCTCACCCTAGACCGCTATCTGTCCCACCTTTATAAGGGAGCCTGAGGCAACTTCCTCTCAGGGCCTCTGCCCCCATTAGCCTCAGGACTCCCAAGAATGAAGCCATGTCTCTCCATTAGAGACAAGCCTGTAGTCCACTCCCGGTGTTGGTGGGCACCTGAGCTGGAGCCCAGGGGATGCCAAGGGCCATGCCTAGGTTTGTCATTGATCCTCTCAGGATGCTGCTTCTTTCCAGCCTTCACCTTGCCCCAGCAGAGGGGGCCCATGGCTATTCCCTGCCAGCTTCACTGCTGGCCCCACCTCACTAAATTCCTATGTGCCTGGCTGCTCGGAGCCTGTGACTCCTATAAATAGAGGCTGTATCCACCAAGAGCGGGCCTGGGCCATGTCTGCTTTGAAGCCAGGCGAGACATCTGGTTCCTGTCAATGGAGGTGGGAGAAGTAGGAGAGGTGGGCTACTTCCTCCCTGGGCTCCCGGAGAGCTGGCCAGGGCCTGGCTGAGGGCTCCCAGGACAGTGTACACAGGCTTCACACCACAGGCGTATAGGCAAAGCTCTGAACTTCAGTCTTCGTTTCTGTACAATGTTGCATGCATTCCTCCCCCTTACCAGATGGCGAAACCGAGTCAGCTCAGAGATAAGTGACTTGCCTAAAGTCATTCCTTCAGTAAGGGGCAGCACCCCAATCTGACACCTTGCCTTCTGTTTGCTGTACCTTACCTCTAGATAGCATGTAAGGAATAAAGATCATTGTTGCTGACTGTTTCCTAAGTGCCAGGAGGAGATAAAGTGCTTTACATTCTTTTCTTTTTTAAAAAAATATTTATTTATTTATGCATACAAGAACTGGGGTGAAGGCCAGAGGTGTGGAGTGGTGAGAGGGTTCACCAGAGACAGAGCGGGGAGCAGAAGAGGCAGATCGACTGAAGTACACTGCTGAGGGGAAGAGCGATGAGATAAGAGAGGTCTGCGGCGCCATGTGGGAATCTCCCTGGCAGGGGGTTCGAACTCATGCTGCAGTGGCTCTGGATAGCTTCATAGTGCTGCGCTCAACCCGTTATGCCACCAGGGAGGCCCAAGTGCTTTACATTCTCGACTCACTTTGACTTTCTAGAAATCCTGTTGTTCTTCCTGTTTTCCAGACAGGGCCAGGTGGTTAACTGACTTGTCCGTAGATGCAGAAGCAGAATTAGGATTTGTACTCTGCTCCAGAGGGCCAGGGCCCATGGCCACTGACAGATCCTTTGGAATTCATCTCTGGTGTGTGTGGAACCACCACCAAGGTCATGGCTACAAAGGTGAGTCTACCCAGGCTTGGGGTCCCTCATAGCATCTGTCCCCCACAGGCACTGAGCAGCAGCGTATACAAGAGCGCCTCACCCTATGGCTCCCTCAACAACATCGCAGATGGCCTCAGCTCCCTCACCGAGCACTTCTCTGACCTGACCCTCACCTCTGAGACTCGCAAGCCCAGCAAGCGGCCCCCGCCCAACTACCTGTGCCACCTGTGCTTCAACAAAGGACACTACATCAAGGACTGCCCCCAGGTAAGGCAGCCTGGCCCAGATGGGGTTCATGGGCTCCCTGCTGACCTGTGGACTGACCTCTGAGAATAGAGCAGATGGAAGGGTCCCCCAGGGACCACTCCACAAGCATGTGGCCCATCGCCCTCTGGTTTCTACCTTTTCCCTCCCTCTAGTGTTTCTGAGGCAAGACTGTCCGGTGTGGATGGGACAGAGGCCCAGCTCGAGCCTGTCCTGGTTAGTCAGTTTGGGCGGAGGGCCCCAAAATAAGGTCTTGTGCCTTCAAGTCCCCACCAGTCTCACAGCCAGGGTGAGTTCTATTACAGTGCAGCAGGACAGGAGCCAGCAGCCTCCTTACAGCTCTCCCGAGACCCCATCTTCTCACACTCGCATGGAAGGAATGTGGGCTCTGGGCCAGGAATCCAGATGTGTACCCCCTCTCCCAGACCCCATCTCTGCCCGCTCTGCAGCAGTACATCCTCCTGAACTGGCTGTAGCGAAGGAGCTAGGGAGGGGGTCCTGCCCCCCAGGAGAGGTCTGGGTGAAGGTCCTGGACACCTCGAGACTGGGCGTCTTTTGGGGTGGGATGGGGGCCTAAAGATGGAGGGTGTGGGAGCAGTCCCGTCTCTCACCCAGTGTTTCAATGTGATGGGGCTGGGCTGCTAGGACAGACCTCACTCATGGATGACCCCGATTCTCTGACAGACTTGGCTTGGGAATCCTGGGGAGAGAGGTTAACTGTTGCTTTAAATACAGTATGAGATTATCAATGATTTTTTTCTATTATTCCTATTTTCCAATGTTTTTATAATGTGGCACTTCTTTTACTTTATGTATGTAATGGAATTGGAATCCTGGAAACTCAGAAAAGCCATGCAGTCTCACTCTCCAGATGTTGGTATTGCGGGTGTGGTTGGGTGGGGCCAGGTCTCTTTAGAGCCAATGGGAGGCTGAGATGTGCTTTTGCCTCATCACTCTTCTCAGAAATGGCCATGCCATACTTTAGGCCCTTCTTATGGCACAGCTGCATCAACATTGCCTGGGGGCTTGTCGGAAGTGCAGAATCTCAGGCCCACCCAGAACCTACACTTTACTCATATCCCCCAATGACTCATGGACACCAGAACTCTCAGCCTCCCCCACCCCTGGTCAGAAGAGGCCCAGCTGGTACCTAAATAGTGGGAGCTGACTCCCTGGTTTGCTGTCCTCCAAATCCACACTTCAAGGGGACCCCTCAAGGGGTCCTTGGTATGAGGGGATCTCAGCAGAAGGTGAGGCTTCTACCTAATGGGTTGTCTAGATAGGACGAGGGACTAATAGGCCACCAAAGATCCACTTGGTCCTCAAGGCTGTGTCCATAACCCCCCCAGTCAGCAACCCTTGTGCCTTCCCTAGCTGAGCCTCCAAACACAGGGACCCTCCATTCTGTCATTACCAACACATTCCAAAACTCCTCTCCACCATCGCCTGCCTACGGTTGTGAAGCGGGCGGAGCAGGACTCCCCCCCACTTAAGGAGAAGACCGGGAATGTGTTAAGTGTTGGGCAAGCATTATTTCCATCAACACTCACAACTACCCAATGGGTTAAGTGTTCTTGTTAGTTTCATTTTATATGATGCTGCATGTGAGTCAAGAATTCACAGAGGATCATGAAGTTGGTCAGCAAAGGAGCTGGGATTTTCACCCTGGCCAGGCAGGTGATACTCAGACACCAAGAGGGGCTCTTGGGGCTCCCAAGAGGTATGCTTATGCTAGGCTGGCAGCCTAGGAAAGCTTTTGAGAGCAGCAGGGCTTGTGTCAGACTGACAGATTGATGGGAGTAGTGTGACAGCGCCCCTCCACCCCCCTCCCCAGCATACAGCATGACAGTATCCAAATGCCAGTGGATGGTGAGCCAGAGGTGAGGGCGTTGAAGTAAAGTGGTGTGTGTGTGTGTGTGTGTGTGTGTGTGTGTGTACATGCACGTGCATGTGCGCACTTGCACACTGCTCTCTCTCCAAATGGGTCAAAGCTCTTCTAAATGTGGGGGCAGAAGGTTCCTGACCTCAGTGTCTCTCACTTTCCAACACAATGCTAACCCTGGTTCTTCCTTTATGTGGATTACACAAGAGGTTCACTTATCTTGTGCAGACTTATAACTCTAGCAGAAATAGAATTACAATTGAAGAAAGAGTCTCAGCGAGGTGAAGTGCTGAGCAGATGGCAGACCATGTATGAGAACTCCAGTCTTGGGGGCTCAGTGTTCTTTCTCCTTGAGCATCCATAGCCCTCCATTCTGAGACCCTCGTGGCCTGTGCCACCCCATTTGCACAGGCAAACTTGAGCTGGAAGAGGCTCTCTTCTGGCCCCATCTCAAACATGATTCTGTCCAGAACTCCTGAAGACCCAAGGATATCCTTGCATCCTTCATGAGAGATGGGAGGACAGAGGCTGGAACTATCAGTCTCATCATCTGTAAAATGAGGCTTCCTGAGAACACCAACATGTTAGGAATCAATGAAGCAGCGTGGACGTGCTCAGCATAGTGCCTGGCACACATTAAGCCCTCAGTTGATGCTGGCTACCATTTTATTTTCCCCCTTGAGGGTGGGGGTCACAATGGAGTCACCAGATATTTTGGTAGGCTGCAGTTTAATTGGATGCTGCTCCCCTGACTGCAAGCTGTAGGGGCAAGTGCTGGGCTACCAATTCTGTGCCCTCACTGTCTGACTCCCACGTCAGCACAGGATTCTGCACACAGCAGGTGGTCAGTACAAGTCTGCCAGGATGAAGGAATGGGTTGACAAGGCTTTTACAAGTCATGGAAACCTTTGTTTCAAATGAAATATTATGTAAGAGCTTACCATATTTATATATAATATGCAAAAGTGGGATGCTTGTTTTGGTAATAGCTTTAAGGAGATATAATTAACATTTCATGTAACTCACCCATTTAAAGTGTACAAAGCAGTGGCTTTTAGTATATTCACAGAGCTATGCGATCCTCATCAGAATCAATTATAAAACATATTCATCATTCCAGAAAGAAACCTCATACTCTAGCTATTCCCTCCTAATCCTCCATCCCCTAGCAACCACAAATCTACTTTTTGTCACTATAGATCTGTCCGTTCTGGACATTTTATATAAATGGACTCATCAATATAATGCATGGTCTTCTGTGACTGAACTCTTTTGCTTAGAATGTTTTCAAGATTCATCCATGTAGTAGCATTTATCAGTTCACATAATTTGGGGAGTGTTCATCCTGTTCTTTTTTCTGGAAGAGTTTGTAAAGAATAAATATTAATTCTTCTTTAAATGTTTGGTAGAATTCAGATGGAAAGCCAGCTGAGCTTGTGCTTTCTTTTGCAGGTAGATTTTTATTACTAATTCAGTCTCTTTACTCATTATAGGTCTATTTAGATCTTTTATTTCTTCTTGAGTCAGTTTCTGTATTTTGTGTATTTCTAAATTTTCCATTTCATCTAAGTTATCTAATTTATTGGCATATGGTTGTTCAGAATATTCTCTAATGATCCTTTTGGTTCT
>PVIJ01025582.1:0-10468 GCA_004024925.1 Scalopus aquaticus
CTTAATTTACAGAAGTCTTATAACAAGAAGTCTTATAACTTATACTTGAGTTTATCCAACTTGAACATATAAGGTTATCTTTCTAAGATAACCTTTTCACAGATCGTTTACATTATTTTAATTATGCCATTTCCTTATAGCATGCCCTATAACAAATTCACTCCAAGAACCCACTTTCATCTGATTTTTCTTTTTTTTTAAGATTTATTTATTTATGCATACAAGAACTGGAGTATAGGCCAGAGGTATGGAGTGGTGAGAGGATTCACCAGAGACAGACTGGGGAGCAGAACAGGCAGATCTACCAAAATACACTGCTGAGGAGAGCAGCGAGAGAAACAAGAGAGGTCTGCTGTGCCATGTGGGAAGCTCCCTCGCCGAAAATTGAACTCATGCTCCAGTGGCTGTGGACAGCTTCTAGTGCTGAGACTTAACCCATTGCACCACCAGGCAGGCCCTCATCGGAGTTTTCTTAAATTCTCAAGAAAAATATCTGTATTCCTTATATCATCCTTTATTCCCCAAGAATGTACATCCTTTTTCATAATTATTTACCTTATTGTTTCTACTAGCTTTCATAAATTAATTAGAACTTTTAATGTTAATACCTTAATTTTCAGGGCATCCCTAGTGGTCCAGGGTTTAAGATTCAGAACTATCATGCTATCACAAATGGGCATGAGCTTGATCCCGAGCAAGGGAGCTAACCCACAAATGGCGCAGCAGAACTCTCCTGTCTCTCCCACTGCTCCCTTCAGCAGTGTATATCAGTAGATCTGCCTGTTCTTCTCCCCACTCTGGTGAATCTCTCACTACCCTACCCCCTGCATCTCTGGCCTGCACCCCAGTTTTTGTATGCATAAATAAATAAAAATAAATATTTTTAAAGAAACTTTAATTTTCAAGTTGTAGGAATTGTTATACTATTATCTTTTTGGATTGAAAGACTTACAAGTAACTTTTTATAATTTTTAAAATATGTGCTTAAATTTTTCTTCTTTCTAGATAACCTACGACGTATTTTACTTATAGAAAAATTTTTCATTCCTTTTCAATAAAAAGCCAAAAGTAAACCTTAAAATTCATTAATTATTATTAAATTTATTATTAAATTAATCTTTGCAACATTTTATTTTCCAGAAGAGATCTGGGAAGCTATTTAAGTAATAGTAGTAAGAGGAACAAGTTCAAAATGGGAGTTACCCGTGGTAACCACTACATTTGTAAATTTTGAATCTTTTTAGTGTATCATTAGCTTTTTCATTACATTCTTCTTCATAGACTTTTAGCTTCATGGGTCCAATTTATTTATTCAAATTTAAATTTCACATCATCTGTAATCAATTCTATTGTATAGAACATGTTCGAAATAAATAGTAACTTTTCGAGGTGTCCTGGTGCAGGGGAATTCTTCCTGTAATCCTCTAGGTTCTTCTAGACTGGGGAATAAGCAAACAAGCAAGAGAAAAGAAAAACAAACAAATGTAATAAAAGGATGCATACCTCATATATCCATGGAAAAACCCAGTAAGACTGAGTAACTCTTTAAAGTGGTTTCAGTCACCTTCTTAACACATTGTATGTGGGAAACGTATTTATACGTTTTACGTTGACTGGTAATAGAGCGTGGGACACGTATTAATAGGTTTTTTATAGACTAACGGTAGAATGCGGGTAACGTATAAATATGTTTATTTTTATACTTAAAAAAATAGCAAAAATGGCCTGCACCATCTGTCAGTGCGCGATAAAAACTACCCACAAACAATGTGTTAACCTCAGCTAAGACAAAGGATGTGGGAAAGAGAGAGGGAGGGCTAACTAAGTTACCAGTGAAGGATCTATAAACAAAAGGTATGGCTGTTAATGCAGATTTAGTTCTCCCTTCTCCATTGAAAATAGTTAAGAACATTAGGTTTTCCCTAACAGCAAGGGGACCCCCTTACATAGAGAGTTCCACCAATGAAATACTCATTTTAAATAATATTTACATTATATATGACTGGATGAATCAAACATTCTCTTTACCTACTTGCATATTTATCTTCTTCGATCTTTACAGGAGAATGGTCATCTCACCTTAAAGATAGTCTTCAAATTGACTAAAAGCTAACTAGCTAATAACTTATTGAAATAGAAATAAAAGTAAAACTTTCTCTACAGCAATGACTCCTCTCCATTTTAGATTATTTGGGAGAACAATAGAATTTCTGTGCAGAACAATAGAATTTCCAAAAAGATATTAAGTGATATGACATTCATAAAATCTAATCTAAATCCTTTATTTTATTTTTTTAATTGGAGACGTAAAAATAGGTGGTAAAACATTATCATGTTAGGGCCTATCTGGTGGTGCAACGGGTTAAGTGTAGCACTATGAAGCTATCCAGAGCCACTGCAGCATGAGTTTGATACACAGCCAAGGAGATTCCCACATGATGCAGCAGACCTCTCCTGCCCCGCTCGCTGTTCCCCTCAGAAGTGTACTTCAGTTGATCTGCCTGTTCTGCTCCCCACTCTGTCTCTGGTGAATCCTCTCACCACCCCCATGCCTCTGGCATACACCCCAGCTTGTATGCATAAATAAATAAATCTTAAAAAAATGATCATGTTAATTTCTTAAATATTATTGTTCTAATTCAGTTGAAGAATGAAACTGGTTCAAAATTAGCATGGTGCATAAGATTCTACTAGTCTACTTTGCATCACTGGAAAAGTTATCATTGTTTTGTGCTGTAGGGGAGGGGAAAAAGATGCTTTTTCTAATCTAGTTTTAGTAACTTGAGCCCCAAGAGACAAACTGGTAAAAGAAAAATAACAGTAGAAAAAAATAGACTTAGTTACAAACTACAGGGGGAGAAAATATATTTTCATTTTACTCTCAGATGTATCTTTTGTAAGTAAAAATGGATTAATAAGAGAAAGACAAGTGGAAGTGTATTGTTATGCATATCTCGTGTACATGGAGAACTTCATGGATTAGTACCTCAGAGAACTATAACGTGTGTTTAAATACCATCTTCACTTAAAACAGGTAGTAGAGGTAGTAGAGAGACAAGTTATGGTAGAAGGTAGTAGAGAGACAAGTTATGGAAAAGTGACCAGGAAAAGTACAGTAAAAAAGGTAAAATTGTACAGATTTCAGCTGGCATCTTTGTATTGCTAAGGGTCTCTTATGATTTCAGTCTTCTCTTTTTGGTACAGTATGTGACTGAAGGAGAATTTTAGGGTTTTTATATGATCTCAAAGGACAACAAAGTGTGGTGAAGTGTCTAGACAAAGGAAAAGAAGTTTGGATTTCAGGAGGGAGGGAGTATATGCAGGAAGTATATTAAATGAGAGTTGCTTAGCAGGTTAGTTATGTAGATTCATTTTTTTGTCTCTCCACTGATAAAAGTAAGTGTAATCCTCAGTTTTCTGGTACAAAGGGGAGGAGGGACTACCCCACGCCCACTCCTACACCCTCCCTACAAGGTCAAAGTTACCCCATCTCTAGAGAAACTTTCCTGTTTGTCTCCGGTCAAGCAGCTTCGCGGCTGTGAATTCCTCTCTCCACCAAGTGAAGAGGTGACTACTCCCAAGCCCAGAAACCTGAAAATGCAACAAGAAGACCGTGAGGGGTGACACAGCCTTCTCCCCTACTGGTCTGAGAAAAAGCACGAGGCTGTCACACAACTTCATTTTACACTTGTGGCCTGAAGCGCAAGGTCTCTGCCTGCTCTCTCTCTGTGTCTCTGTCACTGTCTCTGTCTCTCTCCCTGTCTCCTCTCTCCTTTTCTCTGTCTGTCTGTCTCTCTCTCTCCCCCTCCCTCCCACGGCATTTTCACCTGGTTTTACACCTCAGTATTAGGAAAGGCAGGGACACTCCACCTGCCTGAGCACCTGGGTGAACCACGCCCACAGTTTCCAGCGGCCGCAAGGGGCTGCGGATCCGGGGCGGGCCGGCCGCGTAGGCGCTGCTCTGGGCCGGGCCTATGCGGCCGCCACGCCCGGATACGCTGCGCTTATGCGGCCACCCCGACTCCACTTGCAGGAAGAATGGCCGGCCGCGTTTCAGCCCTCCTACGCCCCGGGAAGCGCCGGCAAGCCCAAGTGTGCTCACAATCACATTTGGCAGTGGCTCTGCAGAGCTTCATCTTGCAGGAACTTCACCGGCTGCACCCCAGGGCCCGCCCCCACACACACACACCCAGTGATTCTTGGACATCAGCATCTCACCAGGTAGAACAGTACACTCTTGCCTGGCTTGTGAATGGACTCTAAGGGGGTGACGGCTCTAATTGCCATCTTTTACCTGGGCTGTTTATTTTGCATACCTGATACCCCCAAAGCATGGGACTTTCAAACAACCTTGTACGTTTTTTCCCAAGGTCAACGGTGTCAGTTAGGAGATTGTCAACATGGTACTCCCCACTCCTGAGTTCAGCCAGAGCTTTCAGAGAGATTCTATGTGGCTGCTACTGTTTTCTGACAGCTGGGAGAAAGCTTCCCACAAATCTAAACGAAAGTAAAATTGGGGTAGCCCCTCCTTTGCTTCACCAAAGGACATTCTGTGGAAGCTCAGGAGAGCGCCACAAAATCTCCCCCTTTTCTCCTGGGAGACATATACAGTCCATGGGTCCTATTTGGTTTCTCCGGCAAAGTTAAAAATTGAAAGGGAAGCGTTGTCAATTCCCAGAAAAAGTGTAAAACTAAGGCTGCTCAAATATGTGAACATCGGGTTTTGCACTTCCTAGGTATGCAAATGGTCCCTTCTGATTGTCCTAAAATATGGCACACCTCAGCGGTCTGACAGCCCCCAAAACTGAATCTAATAAGGAATATCGCCTAAACTAAATAAATAAATAAACAGCAAACAAACAAACAAAAACATAAATAAATAAATCTGGGACACAGCGCCACCTAGTGGCCGCAGCGGGTTGGTGCCGCCTGAAGGGAAGGGGAGTCCAATGGGCCATGGCTGGGCTGGGCTATTAGGGCTGCGGGGAGGGGAAAGCTCTCAGGCTTTCAACACTTCCTTTGGTTTCCTTTCAAAGCCATTTTCATTAAAGACAAAACTAGAGCTTGGAATTATTAAGGATATTTACAATATCCATACACGGCACCTGCCCGCTCCAGGCCCACGACGACTTTGCTTGCTTGCCTGCTTGCCTGCTTGCCTGCTTTCCTGCCTGTCTGTTTGCCTGCCTGCCTGCTTGCCTGCTTGCCTGGTTAAATGAATGAATGAATGAACGAAAAACGGACCTTCTCTGTGTTTCGTATACGAGTACATGTCCCAGAAATCCTAGGGGGCTAGTTTCCTGGAGGTTGGCACAGCTGGTGCCATGGCCCAGGGCCTCCCTCTAGAAATACATTGTGAGTATGATCTTCGCCAGGGCCCCCTGCCGCAGGCCCCAGGGTACTGCCCAGCCCTGACCAGCACAGCACCCCAGTCCAGCCCAACGCACCTCACACCGATGAACTCCCTGGCCTCAGTCGAAGGCACTTTCTTTGAGAGCAATGTTCTGACAGGTTTTCAGGTTCCAACCCAGCACATATGTGCTCTTTCGGTCTCTTTATAGACATTTGTGTTCAGGATGCCCTTCACCAGACTGCAATGATCCGAAAAGATCATCGGGCAGCAGCGCCAAAGCTATTCCTACCATCTCTCCTGGCGCCCTACCACTCCAATGCCAGTTCTGTGCTCCCCACTGGCCAGCCAAGTTTCTCCTCCGGCAAAAAGAAAGAATCGGTGAAATTTCACAGGGGCACAAGCAGCCGCCACACTCTTACAGTCGAAGGGAGGTGACAGTGTGTGAGCCTGGCACTGCAGGCTTTGACTGCCGCCCTGTGGGCTATATGGAAACAGACAGAGAAGGATGGGTTCTAGAGAAAGGAGAGAATCGGCCAGAAGGTGGTGGGGTGTCGGGGGAGGGGAGGAGGGCAGGAGAGGAGGAGATGGGGGTGGATGGAGGCGAGTTTTTAGCGGAGGGGAGGTGGGACAATGGGAGGGGAGGAGAGGAGATGAGAGGGAATAGGGACGCCCTTCTCCCCCACACAAAATGTCAGGGATAAAGTATGCTCCCAGATAGATGGGCAAGAGAATAGTGAGGTAGCTCAGAGACGTGGGGCTGAAATAATTCTCCAGAAAATGGTGGCGACCAGAAAAGGAGGATTCATGGAGATACGCTGCTAAGGGAAGCAGCTAGCAGGACGGGAGCCATAGCAGTCAGGGCTATTGCTCTCTGTTTTGCATTTCCCCAAAGCTTCACATCCCGTGGCAAACCTATAGGTTCCCCTATCTCATGTCTTTGGCGTCTCCCAGCACGCTTTTACTGAGTCAAGTGCAGAGACCAAGTCTTCATCTCAGGAAGTGATAGACTGGGCAAAGGAGCAGTTGCTGAACCCCACTGAAAGAAGAGAGCCCGCGTCCTCCTTTGCATCTCTCCTTGCCTAGGAGTCTGTACTGAACTACGCCACCCCCACGCCGACTTCACCCTCCCTGCAAGGTCAAAGTTACCCCATCTCTAGAGAAACTTTCCTCTTTGTCTCGGGTCAAGTGGCGTCGCAGCTGTGAATTCTTCTCCCGCCCAAGTCGAGAGGTGACTACTCCCAAGTCCAGAAACCTGAAAATACAACAATATGACCATGAGAGGGTTCGCAGCCTTCTCCCCTACTGGTCTGAGAAAAGCACGAGGCTGTCACACAACTTCATTTTGCAGTTGTGGCCTGAAGAGAAAGGTTTCTGCCGTCTCTCTGTCTCTGTCTCTGTCACTGTCTCTGTCTCTGTCTCCTCTCTCCGTTTGTCTGTCTGTCTGTCTCTCTCTCCCCCTCCATCCGATGGCATTTTTCCCCTTGTTTTAGACGTCAGTATTAGGAAAGGCCGGGAAACTCCAGCCTGCGTGAGCGTCTGCGTGAGCCACGCACACGATTTCCAGCGGCCTCATAGGCGCGGCGGATCCGGAGCGGGGCTGCCGCGTAGGCGCTGCTCTGGGCCGGGACAACGCGGCCGCCCTGCCCCGGAACACCGAGCCTACTCGGCCAGGTCAACTCCCCTTGTAGGAAAAAGTACCGGACCCGTTTCAGCCCTCCCGGGCCCCTGGAACGGCCGGCAAGCCTAAGTGAGCTCACAATCCCCTTGGCAGTGGCTCTGCAGAGCTTCATCCTGCCCTCCTTTAACCAGCTGCACACCCAGGGCGGCCCCACAGCAAACACACACCCCAGTGATCCTTGGACATCAGGATCTCACCAGGCACAATAGGAAACTCTTGCCTGGCTTGGGAATGGACTCGAAGGGGGTGACGGCTCTCATTTCAATCTCTTCCCAGGGTTGTTTATTTTGCATACCTCATGTCTTGGGAGTGTCCAAATCATGGGGGTTGAAAACAAAATGGGAGTTTTCTTCCAAGGTCAACGGTTTCAGTTAGGAGATTGTCAACGTGGTACTCCCCACTCCTGAGTTGAGCCAGAGCTTTCAGAAAGATTCAATGTGGCTGCTGCTGTTTTTGGACAGCTAGGAGAAAGCTTCCCAGAAATCTAAACGAAAGTGAACTTTGGTTAGCCCCTCATTTGTTTCACCAAAGGACATTGTGTGGAACCTCAAGAGAGCGCCACAAAATCTCCCCCTTTTCTCCTGGGAGACACATGCCGTGAATGTGCCCTCTTTGGTTTCTCCGGCAAAGTTAAAAAGGGGGAGGGAAGCATTGTCACTTCCAAGAAAAAGTGTCAAACTGAGGCAGCGCAAAACCAGTACCATCGGGTTTCTCACTCTTTTGGAACACCTGCCAGTACCTCATAGGCAAGGAAATCGTCCCTTCTGATTGTCCTAAAATATTGCACACCTCAGCGGTCTGAGAGCCCCAAAAACTGTCTCTGAAAAGGAAAATTGCCTACACATTAATAAATACATAGATAGATAAATAAATAAATAGATAAATAGATAGATAAATAGATAGGTAAATATATAGATAGATAAAGAGACAAACCAACAAAGAAATCATGAATTAAAAATATACAAATGAATAAATCAATAAATAAATCTAGGACACAGCGCCACCTGGTGGTCGCAGCGGGGTGGTGCCGCCTGAAGGGAAGAGGAGTTCAGTGGGCCTTGGCTGTGCTGGGCTCTTAGTGCTGCGAGGAGGGGAAAGTTCTCAGGCTTTCAACACTTCCTTTGTTTCCCTTTCCAAGCCGTTTTCATTCAAAGACAAACCTGGAGCTTGGAAGTATTAAGGACATGAAAATAGCCATACCCGGCACCTGCCCGTTCCAGGCCCACCCCGAATTTGGTTGGTTGGTTGCTTAGTTGGTTGAATGAATGAATGGACGGATGAATGAATGGACGCGTGAATGAACGAACCAAAGGACCAACGAATGGACCTTTTCTGTGTTTGCGTGTGCCTGAAATCCTAGGGGGCTAGTTTCCTGGAAGTTGGCACAGATGGGAGCATGGCCAAGGGCCTCCCACTAGAAATCCATTGTGAGTCTCATCTTCTCCGGGCCCCGTGCAGCAGGCACCAGGGTACTGCCCAGCCCTGACCAGCACAGCACCCCAGTCCAGCCCAACCCATCTCACGCCGAGTAACTGCCTGGCCTCAACCGAAGGCACTTTCATTGAGAGCAATGTTCTGACGGGTTTACAGTGTCCAGCCCAGCATATGTGCTCTTTTGGACTATTTCTAGACATTTGCCTTCAGGATGCCTGTCACTAGACTGCACTGATACGAAAAGATAATCAGCCAGCCGCTCCGAAGCTACACCCACCATCTCTCCTGGCACCCTACCTCTCGAATGCCAGTTCTATGCTCCAACATTGCCAGACAAGATTCTCCAGAGAGGAGTGCAGAGCAGAAAAGGAGGATTCATTGAGATACACTGCTAAGGGAAGCAGCTGGCAAGAAGGGAGCCGAAGCATTCAGGGCTACTGCTCAGTTGGCCATTTCTCCAAATGCCTCACCGCCCGTGGCAATCCTAGAGATCCTTCCTCCACCCCCATCTTATGTCTTTTGCATCTCGCAGCACACTTTGGCCGAGTCAAGTGCAGAGACCAAATCTTCATCTCAGTTAGTGACAGACTGGCAAAGGACCAGTTCCTGAACCCCATTGAAAGAAGGGAGCCCGCGTCCTCCTTTGCATTTCTTCTTCCCTAGGAATCTGCACTGCACTACCCCAGCCCCATGCCCACTTCTCCCTGCAAGGTCAAAGTTACCCCCATCTCTAGAGAAACTTTGCTGCTTGTCTGTGGTAAAGCAGCATCGCGGCCCTCACTCTCTCTCTCTCTCTCTCTCTCTCTCTCTCTCTCTCTCTCTCTCTCTCTCTCTCTGTCTCTCTCTGTCTCTCTCTGTCTCTGTCTCTCTCTCTCTCTCTCTCTCTCTCTCAATCCCTATCCTCTCTCTCTCCCCCTCCCGCCCTGCCTCCTCCCCTCAGATAGCATTTTTCCCTTATCTTAGACCTTAATATTAGGAAAAGCCGGGAAACAGCACCTGCGTGAGCACCTGCGTGAGCCATGCCCACAATTTCCAGCGGTCGCATAGGCCCGGCGGCTGCGGGGCGGGGCGGCCGCATAGGCATGGCCCAGAGCAGCGCCTATGTGGCCACCCCGCCCCGGAGCCGCCGTGCCTATGCGCCAAGCCCACTCCCCTTGCAGGAAGAAGGGCCGGCCGCGTTTCAGCCCTCCCGCGCCCCGGGAAAGGCCGGCAAGCCCAAGTGTGCTCACAATCCCCTTGGCAGTGGCTCTCAGAGCTTCATCCTGCACTCACTTAACCAGCTGCACCCCCAGGGCACCCCTCCCCGCACACACACATCCCAGTGATCCTTGGACATCAGGATCTCACCAGGCACAATAGGAAACTCTTGCCTGGCTTGGGAATGGACTCGAAGGGGGTGACGGCTCTCGTTTCCATCTCTTCCCTGGGTTGTTTATTTTGCATACCTCATGTCTTGTGATTGTCCAAATCATGGGAGTTGAAAACAAAATGGGAGTTTTCTTCCAAGGTCAATGGTTTCAGTTTGGAGATTGTCAACGTGGTACTCCCCACACTTGAGTTGAGCCAGAGCTTTCAGAGAGATTCAATGTGGCTGCTGCTGTTTTCGGACAGCTAGGAGAAAGCTTCCCAGAAATCTAAACAAATGTGAAATTTGGGTAACCCCTCATTTGTTTCACCAAAGGACATTGTGTGGAACCTCAAGAGAGCGCCACAAAATCTCCCCCTTTTCTCCTGGGAGACACATGCCGTGAATGTGCCCTCTTT
Organism: Scalopus aquaticus; assembly: GCA_004024925.1. Classification (NCBI taxonomy): domain Eukaryota; kingdom Metazoa; phylum Chordata; class Mammalia; order Eulipotyphla; family Talpidae; genus Scalopus; species Scalopus aquaticus. The sequence goes on from PVIJ01025582.1 coordinate 10,230, forward strand.
GGTTTCTCCGGCAAAGTTAAAAAGGGAGAGGGAAGCATGCTACTTCCCAGAAAAAGTGTCAAACTGAGGCAGCGCAAAACCAGTACCATCGGGTTTCTCACTCTTTTGGAACACCTATCAGTACCTCACACGCAAGCAAATTGTCCCTTCTGATTGTCCTAAAATATTGCACACCTCAGCGGTCTGAGAGCCCCAAAAACTGTCTCTGAAAAGGAATATCGCCTACACATAAATAAATA
>PVIJ01025583.1:0-10468 GCA_004024925.1 Scalopus aquaticus
TGAAATTAGGTCCTCATCTTTGATTCTGAATCTTCTATGCTTTTTAATTTTTCTTGGTAATAGCAATTTTATTCAAGACCATTCTAATCTTAAACAATTCAATGAACTGAAATTAAGAAACTACAATAAATATATTTGTTCAAATAAATATTAACTTTTATGAAGATTATTTAAATGTCTTCTAGAGACTATAAAGCCAGAGCAGAATAATGTCACCATTAACAACGAAACAAGGTACATAAAGACTTTCAAAATATCAATGTTAGCACAATTATATTTTGTCTATATCATAAACTAGGCAGTAGTGATAATAAAATTGTAATATTAGAAAATATATATTCATAAATGATGATAATAGTACTATGTGTTCCTTTGTGTGCCCCAACATGAAGAAATATTATCAATCACCACACTCACCTTAGCCAACTGGGTCAAATGTTCTACTAGTGTAATATGATAAGGGATGAATAATTTGAAAATTAAAAAAATGGTTTTTGGAGGGTAAATGAAAGAGACATCAGGTTTTTCCGCCCTACCATCATTAGATTGAATGTGGACACCTGGGTCTTGCACGCGTGCCACGGGGCGGTGTGCGTGTGCCTGAGTGGACACACCTGGGCCTGAGGCCAAGGCTCTAAGGGCGGCGTCACAGAGGCAGAGGCGGTGAAGCAGAGGCAACAGCGGTAGCGGAGCAAGAAGCGGCAGGAGTGACAGCAGCAGAGAGTCCAGAGAAAGTGAAGATTTCCATGGGGGGGGCGGGTAGGAGGCCTGCCAGCTTCCTGGCCCCCCAGCCCCCCTTACCTACCCTGCCCCTGGCTGCCTCACTGCAAAAGCTAATTAAAAGCCAAAAAAGCCACTGAGGACTCCAGGACTCCTTGACCCGTCTGCCTGGATTACAGGGAAACTGCCCTGTGACCTGCTGACACTACGATTTTGTTCACTGATTTTAAGGCCTACGAAGTGGTTATTGCTTTTTGTGTTTGCTGTATTTGAGCACATAAATTCGGGGATGAACAGCTGACCGTTTGGAATGAGGAGCCAATAGATATCTGTAAGATATTTTAATTTTTAATTCAATTTTTTTGAAAACAGCTCATTTTTCCTTGGCATATCATTGTGGCCGTTGTCCAAAGGAGTGCTTTGCCCACTCCAACAGCAGCTATTACATCAGCAACGAGAGAAAAACCTGGAACGAGAGAGAGCGTGCCGGCCTGTGCCTCTAAGAATTCTCACCTGCTCTACATAGATCATGAGGAAGGAAGGGTAAGAGTTAATGATTCAAAAAGTTATCTGTCAACTTGTATTTACAGAATTCCTCCATAATTTTTACATATTTATAGTTTATTTTCAAGTCTGTAATATTCCATTGTCAGATTTTATTAATATTTTGCACCTATGATTCACAGTTGATAATATCTACTGTTGCTTTACTTAGAAAATCCTTTTTCTATAAATGTTTTTGTTCCTAAAGTAAACTTAGCAACTTTAATCACACTGTACATCTGGGAAGTTAGGCATATGAAGAATATGCAGATTTATCACAAAATGAATAGAACTTGCACCTATGTTACCGGAACCAAGCTGCCTTAGCAGCTTGGGTGCCTGCAGGAGCGGTGGGGTGTCTTATCCCGCTGCTCCGGAGTCAGTTATGGCAGTTGCTCCTGCCCAGTAACTGCCGTTTTTGTATGGACCAATCAGGTGCTAGGAGCTGATGGGTTGGTCCAATCAGCTCCAGGATTGAACATGGTCCAATCAGACTTATGGATGGTTCTCTGGGAGAGGATATAAGCCAGGACTGGGGGGACCGAGAAAAAGAGAGAAGGAGGAAAGAGAAAAAGGATTGAACCGAAGAGGGGGGAAAAGATTGAACCGAACAGGAGAAGACCCGACACGACCAGCCCCCAGGAGAAGAAAGACGACGGTTCCAGACTCCGGAGAGAGAAGAGAGAAGTCAGTTCCTGGCCTCCGAGAAGAGAAGAGAGAAGAAAAGAAGCCCCAGCAGCCGCCCTCCGAGGAGGAAGAGAAGCCAAAGGACTCTGCAGAGACTGGGCCTCGGTGCTGCCTCTGACGCAGCCTGAAAGGAGCCCCAGAGGCCTCGCCTGGTGTCCCAGAGGCCTGTTTGTGGGTCTCACCCAGCACCCCATGTTTGCTGCTGTTGTTCCTGTGGCCTGAAGTCTCCTGCAACTGTGCGCGCGGGTGAGACCCACAGCAGCGCCCTGTCCTGTCATCAGGCGCTGGCCTTTGTTGTATTTGGCCTTTTGGCCTTTGGGGGCATTTTGGTGGCTCTTGCCGCAGAGCCTGGGCATTTGAGGCCCGTTCTGCCCGATTTCAGTTGGCGCCCACGAAGGGACTAGGCACCCCTTCTGCGCGGTTTCACCTACAAACCATGTCATGAAATAGAAGTTCCAAGAGCCCAGAGCACCCCCCGCACCCCACTTCACTCTCTCATCACTCTCCTCGCTGGTTAAACCACCGACTTGCCTTTCAGTATCACAGGTCTCCTTGCTGCTTTGTAGACTGTCCACACGGCACCTTGCAGTACGCGTGTTTCTCCCGTCTCTGCGCTCGCACGTACCGTTTCTGCAGTTGCCCCTTAGTACTGCATTTGTCTGTAGCTTGTTGGATTCACTGCTGAATTATGGGAACCCGTCTCTCCTCTGTCCCGTGGAGACAGGAGTCTCTGCTCTCAGGGGTAAAGAGGGTCCGGGGTTGGAAACATTTAGTCTGAGGCCCCCTTCTGCTGCTCCCCCCTCCCCCTCCCCCCGACACCTCTGGGTGGGAGGAGGAGAGGCCCCTCCCCTGGCTGCTGAGTGTTCACAGGTGAGCCCCCCCGCCCCCCCGTGAGGCCCCTGCTGTCTGAGCAGGAGCCCCTTCAGCTCAGAGGAGGAGCCGCCTCCTGTCTCCACTGGGCCTGGACCCAGCCCTACTAGCCTGCCTGATGGTGGCACCAGGACTAGGGTGTGGGTGTGTGAGTGGGTGCACCTGGGCCTGAGGCCAGGGTTAGAAGCAGCGGCAGCGGCAGCAGAGAACAGTGCATTGCAGAGGGCTGTTGGGGTGCAGCAGAGAGACCTCCAGACGATGCCAGAGAGCCCAGAGAAAGTGAAGATTTGCCGGGGGCCAGGAGGCCTGCCAGCCCCTCGCCCCCGCCCGCCCTGCCCCGCCCTGCCCTGGCTGTCTCACTGCAGAAAGATTATTAAAAGCCTAAAAAGCCAGCGAGGGCTCCGGGACCCCCCCGTGAGCCCGCTGCCCGGATCCCAGGGACCCGCCTGGCCCTGCCGCGCTACGAATGGCTGATCCCGCCGGGTCAGAAAGAGGATCCGGGGCTTGTCTGGGTAAAGATGGTGGGGAATTTGGCTTCGACGGCATTTATTTCAGCATCAAATTATTTTTCTTTTAAAATCCATGTTCAAAAAGCAGTAATAGGCGAGTACATGATTTTTCATTGTATACGAAGAACTGGATTTCATAGTATCTGGACTGAGTTAAGGCTTTACTCTGTTTTGTTATCATGGGTAATTATTAATCAGAATTTTACTTACTAATGTAAGTAGAGTGAAATACTGGGCATACATATTGAAGAGTTCATTTTAAATCAAAAGTACAAACACTGGTAAAAATATTTTCAATATGTAAAGAATTTTTAACTATATTTTAATGTTAGATTGGAATCTAACAGTCTCACTCATTCTTTAAATTAAGAACCCTCTGAAAGGACGCTCTTCTTGTATTGCTAAAACAACACAATTTTCATCACGGTTATTTAAATGCAAATTATTTTTGGAAGGAATTTGTGAAATCCATGTCACTTCTGTCATGGACTGGAGCTTTCCATAAAAGCAGTGACCACCCATGGATGTCAGTAAATGGCTCAATTTACAAACAAATGTAAGTTCTCCTTTCTTTTTTTTAATATATGTAATTGATTTTAATAAAATCTTGTGCAGAAGTTAAGCTTCCAAAACCAGAAAATGTAATGTTATTACTCACCATTATTTTAACTAATATGCAGGTATAAGTTTTTCACGCTTTTTGAAAAATACCATATCTAAATGTAATTAAATATGCATTTAATATATACAGTAATAATATATTTTCTTCCTTTGTAATTAATATTTAGTAATTGCACTGCAGCATGACTTCAATCCCAGGCCAGGGAGCTTCCGACATGGCGCAGCAGACCTCTCCTGTCTCACCTGCTGCTCCCCTCAGCAGTGGATTTCAGTCCATCTGCCTGTTCTGCTCCCCAATCTGTCTCTGGTGAATCCTCTCACACCCCCCTGCACCTCTGGCCTATACCCCAACTCTTGTATGCATAAATAAATAAAATGAATCATTTTTAAAAAAAGAGAAGACAAGTTTAGATACTGATCTTTGTTATAGAATATTTGAAAATATAGTAATTTTTATTTTAGAATAGGGGCAAGCATCATTAAATCCCTATTGTTAGTGTAATAATGGTATTAATCTTATCCATTATAATAAGGGTATAGGGAAAAAGTATGTAATGTCAAGACTTAGGAAATTTGCTTAATAATAGAATTTAAACATCTAAGATACTCTTAACAAGGCCTAAGTTTTCAGCATTTATGATGCTACGCAAACAAGCACAAGTATGGGTGTTCAAGTCTTTTGTTCCTTGATATATTTCAGAGGCATTTGAAATGGAAAAAGTAAATGACACTGTAACCCCATTGTCTCCTATAGTCTGGAGGTGTGTGATGAGGTGAACTGTCTTCAAAATAGCCCAAATACAACAATTTCCTGTTCAAACTGCTAGTGACACATTAATGAGAAATCTACTTTTTCCACTCTTGCTTCTCTCTGAAACTTCACAGGGCAGTTCTCAAGATCACAGATATTGTTTGTTTGTGATCACAGATCAGAAACAACAAGTGCTGGTGAGGATGTGGAGACCAGGGAATCCTCCTCACTGCTGGCAGGAATGCTGCGGGGGCCGGTCCCGGTGACTCAGTGTGCAGCTGTCTCATCCTTCTCCCAAGGACGCAGGACTTCCCAGCCAACGGCAGGTGGGTGCCGCTCCTCTCCTCTCTCTGCTGGTCCGTCTCTTTTAGTGGGAGTTTATGCATGTAATGTGAGGCAATTGATATACAGTGCATATGCAATCAAATCACAGAGAACATTGGTATCTTTGTTTGAATAATTCAGGTAAAGCACAAGAAGAAGATGAAATATTTTGAGGATTTCTCAAAATATTTGGATTCTCTCCAGTGGAGAATTAGTCAAGTAGATAACATCCGTGCATAATTAGACTTGTAAATCAATGCAATTTAACCTGAAATTTCTTCAGATCATGACAGAGCGTTTACTCTGGAATTCATAATCAATATAGATGTAATTCTATATATATTTTTGTATTTAGTTCATCTTTTAAATTAGACTCTTAAAATGAATTCATTCAGCCTTGAAGTTTGAAGGTAATTCCTCATCTACTTACTTAGATTCAATATAAAGGATATTAATATAAATAGAAATCAAGATGAGATAGATTCCATAAAATGCTATTTTGAGTTTAAAAGTATATAAAATGCTTAAAAATAAAGCATTGTACAAGAAATACCACACTAATAAAACACACACCTGTCTAATGAATTAGGAAACATGTTAAAAACCTTATAAAATATAAATAACATGGTGGTTGTACCAAAATAATAATTAAAATAAGGAATGTATTATTGACAGCTTACAAAAGTTAGACCGAGTAACATGTTTTACATGTTAATATCTTAGATATTTTATTTCCATTTTAGATTAGTTAACTAAAACTAAGCTACAAGACTATAATTTTTTGCTTTTTCTTTTTTTATTGAGTTAAAATTAAAAGTCGATACTTAGTAAGTATCAAAGTTAGAATTAATTTTAGATTCCACTCATTACAGAGCCTTTTGACTAAATTATTAAAATTATGTTTTTTTATTTATTGCAATTACTTGCACAACTAAGGTAACATATATTAACTTATAAGATCTTGAAGTTTTAACCAATAATGTGTTCCAATAATTGAGCCAATGATGTGCACATCATTCTGTTTTTTATCTAGCTATTAAATCAATTACCAGATTTTTATATTACTTAAAATTATGTATTCTTAAAATATTTTTGCTGCTTCATTTTCAATATTGCTTAGGTTTTGGATAAGCTTAGTATGCCATTAACATTAGCCAACATACAAAATTTGTTTAAGATTTTAAAAATTTCACGGAATATCACAATAATGAAGGACATATCTTGAAAGAAAATAACTTGAGATAGTTTAATAACACCTCATCCCCTATTAATAAATAAAAGCAAATTACTAAATAGAAGTGATTAGTGTAAGAAATGCAAACACTGCTATTCCTCCAAATTAGAACGCTCAATCTTTAACCTTTAGTTTAAAAATTGTCATGAAAATTGATGCATCCTTTTTTTCTAAGCCACCATTTTCATTTTAATACAGTCATGAAGTGGTGTTAATAGGCTGCTGTGGGATATGACTTTACTAGTTTAAAGATATTACTGGTCATGGATTTCTCATTTTTGACTGAATTTCTTGGCTTTCATTTTTCCAACCAATACTATTGTGTCAACCTACAATATACTTTTACAAACTACTTATTCTGTCATGAAACCTATTTTTAAAGTTCCTAGGAGTTCATATTTTTTTTTTATTGAGATAATATTGATTTCCATCATTGTATGTTGGAATGATGCGATTCTGCTTCTGGTGATGTTACCTTAGTGCTCTGGGGCTTCAGACCAGACATGTGTGTTGTTCAACTGTAATACGAGTCTGTCACTCAATTCACACTCCACCCACAGAGATCTGGTCCTAGGCAACATTTATGAACTGCTGAGAAGCATTTATCACAGAGAACAGTCCCTGACTTTACAGAGCAGCAGAGATGAACGACCAAAGAGTAACCTACGCAGAGGTGAAGCTGGCAAAGGTCTCAAAAAGACCTCAGGTGAAACCTACAGAGGGTAAAAGCTCCACCACTGCAGCAGAGCAGGGAATAACCTACGCAGAATTAACTCTTCACAAAGCTTCTCGGGATCCTCAGGAGAATGGCAAATCCTGTCACTGCAAAGGTAAAACATTTAGTAGACACACAGCATAACTGTTCTCAGATATGCAGAGGGGTAGAGGGTGAGCAAAGAATAGGGAATAAGTTGACATACTTTTCATTTGTGAAGGTCAAATTTGGCACTGGAATATGATATTCTAGTAGGAAACCTGATGGCTATTTTTTTCCAGGTTTTGTTATTTATAATTTATAAATGTTGACCAACAATTCATGGGTATTTTGTTTACTAAGACAACAATGCTTCCTTCTGGGAGGGAAATTCCAGTGGGCTATAGAAGTCTCAGATCCCAGTTTATATATGACTTGTGTGGATTCTCTTGTCTGTAAACTGTCTGAACAACTCTCCGTCTCTCCTTCCTCAGTGTGTCCATTTCTCCCACTGCAGGTTTTCCAGCACCTTCAGAGAAGCGCATTGCTGGGGGCCTGGCACTCACCTGCCTTGTCCTGATAGGGGTCATTGTGCCAGTGACGGTTTATCCCTGTAGGTGAATTGATGAACAATTATTAGGGCAGTTTTCACTTAATGATTATCAGTGCCTCTAAATAATTTATAATATTAAGGAATAGAACTATTATGTTAATGTATGCGTTTAATTAAATGTTGAAAGGTTGTTCTCAATTTCTCAACAGTATAAATATACAGAATGCTTGTAGAGAATATTTTATATAATTCAGATGTCATGCTTCAAAGTCATGCTTTAGGAGACCGAAAAAACGTATTCAGAATTTCAAATTAGTTCTTGAGATTTGTTAACTAAATACTGTAAGAGATGGTGAAGTTTGACTCGTTAAACTTTTGAAATATGTTTCTCCAAATGTTTCATTCTTTTATTAATATTCTTAGAAAATTTTATGATTATTACTATGACTCAAACCATGCGTGTCATTTTCAATTTACACATTGTGATTTACTTAGATCACTATTTTTTATATGAGTTACTTTATGTTTTCTAGCAAAGCCAGAGCAGAATAATACCATCTCAGGAACAGAGACCCAGAAAGGTACACAATGATTTCCAAAATTCTCATGTTAGTACAGTTTATGTATGTGTTTGTTAGCTTAGGCAAAAATGGTAATAAATGTTGTCGGGGAACATAAATAATAAACTGGGGTAATAAATGTTGATGAATAATGATATTAGGAGAATTTTCCTTCATATGCAACAAGAGGAAATGTTCATATAAATCCCTGATCCACTGTGGCCATTGGCTCTAGTCCTGCTGCTATGATGTCATTTAATTTTGTTAGGCAAAAATGTTTTATTTACTAATTTTCAGGATATGTAGAGTGAATAATTTTTGTGTGTGCTTGCTTTATTGGGCACATAAATTAGGGAATGAAAAGCTGGTGTGTGTGTGTGCTTTGTATGTATGTATCATTTGTGAGGTGTGTGTGTCTGTTACATTCATATATGATTCTACCTTGCCAGCTAACGATGGTTTTATCTTATGAATTCAAATAGTTCTAGGTAAAAATCATCTCTCTTCAGCATATCATTGTGGCCCTTGTCCAAAGGGCTGGTTCAGCTACTCCGACACCTGCTATTACTTTAATGGTGAGAAAAAGACGTGGAAGGAGAGCGTGACGGCCTGTGAGAGGAACAGCTCTCAGCTGCTCTACATAGACTCTGAGGAGGAAATGGTGAGAATTTCAGTGTCCACCCCTTTATTGAAGACTGATTCCAGTCAGTTTTATATTACAGAATTCATGCATATTTTTGTACACATTTGTATTTTAAAGTTTGTATAATGTTCCGTTGTCAGACTTTTAGGATTTTACTAATATCTTTGTAACACTGATGCACATTCGAAGAAAACAGTTCCTGGATTCATAGAGAACTATGTTATATATATATGTGTGTGTGTGTGTGTGTGTGTGTGTGTGTTTATAATATATATGTATGTATGTATATACATATATGTATTTATTTAAATAGACTTTGCTGTTTAATACACGTCGAGAAAGGCGAGCATATCGTGATTGGGCAGATTAGTCACCAATGAATGAGAATTGTGTCTGCGAAGCCGATCACGAGTAGTCCCAGCCCCCAGACCCCGTCTGTTCTCTCTTCACTCCTCTGTCTGGTTACTAACCACTGACTTTTAATTTCATGGATTCCTTTTGGTGTTTATGAACTTAAATGCAATCATCCGGTATACCATTTTGTTCCGGTCTCTTCACCCTATAATTCCTCAGGAATTTATGTTTTGCCTTTATCTGCTGTTTGCTAATTTTCACTGCAGGGTTTTAGGCTATAACTCTTTAAAACCCGTTCTGGTCAGTGTCTCAGGGGCGGGATGTGAGCTCATCTCTGAGCTGAAGCAGCTTCCTGGGCTCAGTATTCTCGGTCACAGGGTCCCCTTAGTGCCCCATCTCCACCTTCCCAGCCCCGCTCATGTGTCCCTTGGGGGTGGAGGTGAAGCGCGTCCCCGGTGCTGACTGTCCTCACTGTCATGAGGCATCGCCTCCTGAGGCTGCCCTGCTGTGGCTGGCAGGAGCCCCTCACCTTCCCTCAGGGAGGAATGGCTTCCCGGAACCGCCTCCTGCTGTAGGTTCATGTGAGAAGCAGCAAAATTTTCCTTGTTCACATAACAAGAGGAATTTCTTAGTATAAATGTTTCAGAGCTCATTTTATAACAATGTGGTAAATGCTGGTGACAGTTTGTGGCAATACGCACAGCAGCTTGCAGCACATGATGTGTATGTGGTGTTAGGTTGGAATCTGAAGTCTCTTCATTCTGAAAATGTAGGATCTTGTGAAAGACACATTACTGGTGTTTTTTTTTTTTAAATAAACCTTTCATAATTCCTATGTAAGTGAATTTTTTTTATTTTTGAATAGAAATTCCTGAAATCCATAGGAGTTGTATCGTGGATTGGAGCCGACCGTAACGGCAGCGCTCAGCCATGGACGCTGGTAAATGGGTCAACTGTCCAGCTAACGTAAGTTTTACTTGAATAATGTTACTCAAAAGAAACAAAAGATATGAAAAAGGAATACAAGAAGAATCATATTAGTGAATTTGATTTAAATTATAGATTTGAAGATTGGTGTTGAATGTTAATGAAGTTGTGATAAATATTGAAGAAAGGACAGCTCAGTTTGTCTAACTCCCAACTCTTACAAATATTCTAGAAAACTGTCTTTTTCCACTTTCCAAATATACTTGAATTGCAGTTACAAAAAAAAAAAGCTATTATTTCTTGATTTGCCCCGACATTCTGTAACAGAATCATACATTTTCTTTATTTCAGGATAAGAGAATCAACATCTGCTGGCTACCACTGTGTTATGTTCCAAACTGACCATTATGCAGAGGGGTGTGACTTTCCAAATATGTATTATTGCAAGCAGAAGTTTTATCTTAAAAAAAACCTAAGT
>PVIJ01025584.1:0-10458 GCA_004024925.1 Scalopus aquaticus
GTGGCGAGAGGGCTCACCAGAGACAGAGCGGGGAGCAGAACAGGCAGATCAGAAATACACTGCTGAGGGGAGCAGCGGGCGAGGCAGGAGAGGTCTGCCGCGCCATGTGGGATTCTCCCCGGCCGGGCGTCGAACTAGCGTCGCAGCTGCCAACAGCTCCACAGCGCAGCGCTTAACCGCTGCGCCACCGGGGAGGCCCTAAAATTCTATTCTTAAGGCTCTCTACATTGCTTGAAAACAAGGTAGGTAGATTTACACAGCTGGTAAATTACAGCTACACATTAGGATTATCTGTTAGAGCTTCTTGATATTTCTCCATTTGCCAGTAGTCAATCAAAGTCTATACTTCTGGTCTAAAACAATGCCAATGATGTGGCACATACAGTGATGAGCTTACCTAAAACATATTTGTTCTGCTTCATGCAAAAGATCACAAATATCCGCTACAGACCACAAACAGGGAGTCCATACCTTAGTAGTGTGATCCATTTTTTTTAACAGGTATGTTAAGGGTTGCATTTTTGTTCTTAATAATTATACTAGGAATCTTAGACTGACTTCCTGTTTCTCTGCCTGTAGAATCAAAAAGGCTTCCTGGGGTCTGGGAGCCCTGAGGTTGGTGCTTAGATCCATCTTTGCTTTATTTCATCAAAAGCTTTTTGACATTCCAGAGGTCAAAACAAAGGTTCAGAGTTCTGGCCTTTGAGGGCTTCCTATAAGGGTTTTGCTATTAACCAAATTGGGGTTACAAATGCTACAAAAACCCAGTCATTCCCCCAAATCCATATAATTGCCTTTGATTTTTTTTAAAGATTTATTTATTTATACATACAATCTGGGGTACAGGCCAGAGGCGTGGGGCAGCGAGAAGGTTCACCAGAGACAGAGTAGGGAGCAGAACAGGCAGATCAGAAGTACACTGCTGAGGGGAGCAGCGGGCGAGGCAGGAGAGGTCCGCCGCACCTAATTGCCTTTGATTACTGGAGATTCAGAACTAAATTTACCTGTTTTCTTTTGGCCCTGAGACTTCATTTGCCATTTTTAATTGCAAATCACAAATATCTTACCTTCTGTTTGTATATGTGCATGTTTTGAACTAACCCTTTATAACCACTTTCTGCTAAGTGATTCAAAATAAATATGGTCTTCCTCACGTAAGATTCATAGTCAGGCCTGGCAATTAATAAACAGTCTACATATTGTAGGAGGATGCCCTGTTTAAGTCGGACCTTTCTGAGATCCCTGGTCAGTATTTACCCAAATATAACTAGGGAATTCTTAAACCCTTATGGGAGCAAAGTCCAACAATATGGCAGAGTACTTTTTGACTCCAGGTCCTGCTGATACCAGAATTTCAGGTGTTCAGGTCTAGTCTCCCAGCCAGGAGTGGACCCCAGGCTGTTGGGGCAGTGCTGAGTCCCAGGCACTAGACCTCCACCAGTTGGTGTCACACAAAACTGCAGCAGGAACTTTGCTTACACTCAGCCAAGCAAGCAAAAGGGGCAAATTTGTTTAGAAAAAGAAAAAGTTTATTAGGGAGAAAAGGAACAGAAATAAAGTGGACTCCCAGGCTGGTGGAACCAGGCCAGAGAAGGGCAAGGAAGCCTAAGCGGAGTCATATCTCAGGGAATATATACTTTCTTTCTCTAGTTATTCTAAAGCTCCATCAGTCTTTTTGTGATTGGTTAGTTCTTAGTGGTCTCACTCTGTGCCTTAATGTTCTGTGCCCAGAATTAAGTCTGTGTACCAGCCCTTACCTTAGCATACTTTTCTTTATCATCCTTGATCCTGATGTCCTGTTGTCCCTGGTCCTGGGGTGCTTGATTAGCTCCCTTTGAAATTTGTTGCCTTATCTCTGGATCTTCCCTTATTCCTCTTGTCGCCCTTATCTTGGAAACTTCTTTAACTCTCTGATGGTCCCTGCCTGCTCTATCCTTGAAGCTACCTGATTACGCTAACTTGCCCTATGTCTCACTGCCATTCAAAAGCATAGAGTAGCTGATTCTGGACATGTATTGGGATGTAGAAAAAGGCATCCTTCAAGGCCAGTACTGTGAACTAGCACAAAATCCCAGGTATGGCAGTTAACAGTGTGTAAGTATTGGGCGCATTTCCATGTATGTCCTGGACAATTTCATTAATGGCCCTCAAATCCTGAACAAAGAGGGATTTATTTACAGCAAAAGTGGAGTGTTGTAGAAGGTCTGACAAGGCCAAATGAGGCAAGATTGTAGAAACTTTTGTGATACTGACTGAATTTCCTTCAAACCTCCTCTTTCAAAGGGTATTTATTTCTCTTTGGGGCTTTACTCCTTCATACCACTTCTGTTCTTTTAGTATCTGCATTTTTTGCATATCCGAGGGTTCTATCAGCTAAAACCACTTCACTTACCCTTTCATAGTTTTCTGGGGGAAGCGCTTCACTTTTTGATAGAGCATCCTGAGTGAATCCCAGTGGAAAGGGGAACTTGTGATAAATAGTATCTGGCAGGCTGTCGTTGTCCATTCAACCTACCCATCCAGAATTGACGAAGAGTGAACTTCCTTACCCCCAGGTAGTTCCTCTGACCAAATCAGGACCCTGTCTGTTATGAAAAGGAGAAGCCATTCTGGTCCTGTTCTGTGGGGGATGGGGTGAGACCCACAGAGCCTATGCAGGCTCTGTAGGTTCTGCAGGCTAAGGAGGGATGCAGTCCCTCTCTAAAGAGTTTCTCTGCTGGTGGGTTCAAAGCTTCCAGTAAGTGGTTGTTCTTTCCTCTTCCTTCTCCCTTTTACTGCTATCAGGGTGATGAAAGACTGTTCTTCCTTTCTTTGTGCCATCAGGTGAGTCTATGTCTTTTATCTATAACTTATGGAGGGACATAAACTTCTATATATATAGTAACTCACCTCATCTGTCTGATGTTTTTTTACAAAATTCCTCCAATTGAAAAATATCGTGATAGTTCAAAGATTCATCAACAGACCATTTTTATGATTCTAGTGCATATGCTTGCCAAGCAGTGCTAGATTAAAAAAAATACTTCCTAGGCATTGACTTAAATTGAATTTGGTGCAGTCAGCCAGAAACACACATACACACACCCCTGAGAAAACCCCCAGAGTAAAAACTCTTAAGACAGAGGTTGAAAATGAACCCCATAGGTATGTCCACCAGAACTCAAATAAAACCAAAATTAGCTCTGTGCACCAGACTTTGCCAGATAACCCAAATTAAAACTTAAATGTGACGAAAGAAGAAGAAGACAAATGAAAAAGAACTGTCTACACTGAAAGTTGAACCCATGTTTAAATGAAAACACAGAGTGCTTTACTGAAATAAAATCCAGCTCCTTTAAATTAGAGAAAGAGAAATTCCACCATTGTCCTGCAATTACAACTCTCTTAGTGTGACCAATGTATGGAAGGACCTGATTAACCGCAAGGGTGATGTCCCACATTGGGCACCAGCTATTAGCAGACATCCCCAGAACTAAAAAGGGCATACCCAACTTTGTGAGCCCACTCTCCAATATGCTTAAGAACTGGGAACAAGACCCAAATGCAGACATGCAGAGAAAAATAATAAAAGATATATTTACAAAGAGAGTTAGAAAAGGGGGGAAAAGAGAAAGAGAGAGAGAGAGAGAGAGAGAGAGAGAGAGAGAGAGAGAGAGAGATGTTTTAATTGGCTAGCATATGTCTAGATGCCATCCATTCTACCAGCATTACCAGGGTGCCAGTCAGAGTAGAATAAGCCAGAGAGTGAGAAACATCTGCCTTCAGTGTTTTAAAGGTCAATCTGGCCATTCAACCGCTCCCCTAGTTACCAGCAGCTTCCCAGCTCTGGAAGTCTGGTTCATGGAATGCTGGCAGTTGTAGACCAAGGCATTTTAGATGTAGGCAGCATGAAAGTGGATAAGGGGATGATGACCTTTGTTCCTGTGGCATTATAGAAGCTGTTGTAACAATATTACAAGTATTGGGGAAAAGATAGTTTTCCCTACTTCCCCTCCATCTATCAATGTCTCTCCTTTATCTTTTTCTCTTTCTTCTATCTCCACATAAATGGTTGATATTTAAATAGACATATACACTTGAATGTGCTAAGTGGCACTGGACATGAAACCACTGATATATCTTTTATGTATCAGATGTTTAGGAGAGTTCTGCTCCATGCCATGTCTTGGATTAAGTACCTACAGTCAAAGGTTTATGACCTAGACCAGCATCATCTTTATCACATGAGTTCGTTAGAAATTCAGAATCCTTAACTACACCCCAGACCTACTGAATCTAAGTCTGAATTTTAACAAGGGCCTAATTTGATTTAGAATACATATTAAGGACATGCTCCCAAAACATGGCAGCGAACAGATGCTAGGATCAGGTTCTCCCACAAAAAATCGATTTATGGAGAAAAATATCCCTAACTTTGAGAGCTGACACGAAGAGAACCGGATATCCTACACAATACAATCAACCCGGGGGGTGCTTTAGACTTAAAAATAAACCGAACAGGGCCTCCCCGGTAGCGCAGCAGTTATGCGCTGCGCTGTGGAGCTGTCGGCAGCAGTGACGCGAGTTCGACCCCTGGCCGGGGAGAATCCCACATGGCGTGGCAGACCTCTCCTGCCTCGCCCGCTGCTCCCCTCAGCAGTGTATTTCTGATCTGCCTGTTCTGCTACCCGCTCTGTCTCTGGTGAACCCTCTCGCCGCCCCACACTTCTGGCCTGTACCCCAGCTTGTATGTAAAAGTAAAATCTTTAAAAAAAATAAACCAAACAGACGGAGTAAAGAGAAGAGAAAAGACATCGGACCCCACACAGAGGAACAGCAGAAAGGAGAGGTGGGCAACCAGCTTCCCCTGAGAGCCACTGAATACCAGGTTAGAAACTGCGGTGAGGTCGGAGGGCTCTGGCCAGCCGACTGGGAGTGCTACCCCCCTCCCTACCCCACGACCCCCTCTCTTCCCTGCGTGGCAGCCCTGAAGAGCAGGGAAGCCGGAGGGTCACTGCGTCCCATCCCCCACCTGGGGCTAGGTAACATCTTAAAGGGGAGAAAGTCCAAGCAAGAAACATCCCCCACTGGTTGCTAGGTGATAAATTGGCCAGAAAAACTGGTTAGGCCGGAAAACCTCCCGCTGAGACCACCTCAAACACCATGGGCCTTAGACTGCAACTTGATCCCAAGCTGATGGGAGAGGTGGCGATTAAGAAGTATTGACTGACAGTCCCCAAAACCCCTCCCATACCTGTTGCTGAAACTATCTCCTGCTGAAACTATCTCTGACCACACCCTACCCTGCAGTGTCAGCATCTTGGCACCCGGAGGGTGGCAAAAAAAAAAAAAACAGCAGATGGTGAACACAGCCCACACTTACCACACCCCCAACTTCTAGGTGGATGCACACTGGCACCCCAGAAACTAGGGGAGGTGAAAAGCTGATCAACAGCCACCCACAGCCGCCACCCCTGCATCTCTTCACGGAGTTGTGGGGACCAAGCAGCAGAAAAGAAACTAAGATCAGGAGCCCTCAACCCCTCCCCACCAGACATAACCCCAGGGGCAGGAATAGCCCCAGGAAAACATCTGAGGAAAGGAAAATAAAAGGGGGGGATGGGAGAAGGAATAGAAAGGCTCCCAGCAAGGACTAATGACAGCAGCAACAGCAAGACAACAACATCTGTCACTGGAAAGGAGGGGTTGAACCCCAGCAGGGGACCCAGCCAGAAATCCCAGAACCTAAGAGCAAAAGGACTACAGAACTCCAAATTCATATCTCCCCAATACTTTATTTATTATTATTATTATTATTTTTATTTTTATTATTTTATTTTATTATATTTTATTTTTTTGTTACTTTTAACTTACCTTTTTCTCTTGGTCCGTCATTCCTACTTTTCTTCGTCTTTATTCCCCTTTTCTTTCCTCTCCCTATTCTCCTTTTTTTCTCTTTCATTCTCTCTTTTCTCTTTTCTTTCTTTTTTACTACAAACCACCCCTTCATCTTCCCTAATACAACTCGGACCGGAAACACACTGGAGACACGCCACAAGAAACACAAAAATTCAACAAAGAAAAACAAGAAAATCCAGAAGATACCCAGCCACAGCCAAGGCAACTCAGACACTAGGGAACCACAAACACTCCTGAGCAAGTAAAACCAGGAGTCATGCCCGCCAGCACCAGCAGAATGCTACGAACAGAGCAAAGCAGAAAACCAACAACGGGAAAGAAAAAAGTCACAAATGACCATCAAAACAATACACCACAAAAAGAAAATCCCTCTCCAGAACCCATTAATATGGACATAGAAGATTACATCCACCTAACAGATAAAGACTTCAAAATAGCCATCACAAAACTATTGATAGAATTAAATGAAAAGAACAAAGAACTGAGGAACGAGAATGAATGCAAGGAAGAAATTGAAGGAACGGGAAGATTTCAAAGAACTGAAGAATAACAACGAATCCATAAAGAAGAAATTGAAGGAAATGGAAGATTTAAAAACATTAGTAGAAGAGCTAAAGAAATCCAGGGAAAGCCAGAAAAGTGAATTAAAAGATATGCAGGGAAGAATAAGCATTCTGGAAGATAAAGATACTAACAGAATCAAGACAGAAAAGGAGAGAGAAAAAAAAAGCAAAAAGAATGAAGAAAAGCTTCGAGAACTATCTGACACCATGAAAAAAGGAAACATCAGAATCATAGGTATCCCAGAAGGAGAAGAGAGAGACAATGGAACAGATAAACGTCTCAAGGAGATAATTGAAGGGAACTTCCCAAACATGAAAAAGGAAACAAAAATTGACATACAGGAAGCCAGACGATCTCCAAATTATTACAATGAAAGAAAAAAAAAAAGCAAGACATATGATAGTAAAATTATCGAGAATTCAAGACAAGGAAAATATATTGAAAATGATGAGGGCAAAGAAACAAATAACATATAAAGGAAAGCCAATCTGGCTGACATCAGATTTCTCTGAAGAAACACTACAGGCAAGAAGAGATTGGAGGGACATATATAACACACTACATGCCAACAAATGTCGACCAAGAATACTCTACCCTGCAAAGCTCTCATTCCTCTATGAAGAAAAAACATGGACCTTCTCCGACAAACAGAAACTACAGAAATTTATCACTACCAAACCCCCACTCCAAAGAATACTAGAAGAAGTCATGAAGACAAAACCAACAGACAAAAGACCAGGAAACACAGAATAAGGTAGGAATTAGAACCACAAAATGTAAACAAATTAATAAAAAATATGGATGACAGTATATCAATATTAACTCTAAATGTAATTAGACTAAACACGCCAATTCAAAGACACATCATAGCACGATGGATCAAAAAACAGAACCCAACCTTCTGCTGTCTACAAGAAACACATTTAATTGAGAAAGATAAACAGAGATTAGTAGTTAAAGGATGGAAAACAATCCTACAAGCAAATGGACCAAGAAAGAAGGCAGGAACAGCTATACCTATATCAGATAAAATAGACTTCAAACTTAAGAAGGTAAAAAAAGACAAAGCTGGTCACTACATCATGATAAAGGGGACAATAAAACAGGAGGCTATAACAATCATCAACATATACTCGCCAAATGAAGGAACAACAAAATATATCAGACAATTATTATCATCCCTGAAAACAGACATTAAAGAAAATACATACATAGGAGGAGACTTGAACACCCCGCTTTCTCTATTTGACAGATCAAGAAGACAAAAAGTAACCAAGGACATTAAAGCTCTAAATAAGGACCTAGACCACATGGGATTAACAGATATCTATCGATCACTTCACCCCCGAAAAATTGAATACACATTTTTCTCAAGTGCTCATGGAACATACTCCAGGACACAAAACAAACCTCAACAGATACACTAAGATCAAAATCGTACCAGCCTTCTTCTCGGATCATGAAGGAGTCAAACTGGAAATAAATCATAAAAAGGAAAAAAGAAACCTCCTTACCTCGTGGAGACTGAAACCCACATTACTGGAAAAGCAATGGATTAACGAAGAGATCAAAGAAGAAAAAAAAATATCTAGAACTGAATGACAATGAGGACACAACTTTCCAGAACGTCTGGGACACAGCAAAAGCAGTAATAAGAGGAAAATATTTAGCATTACAAGCTCACATCAAGAAACAAGAGACAACCCAAAGAAACAATTTAATCTCACATCTCAAAGAAATAGCAAACGAACAAAAAAACCCCAAAAGACAGTTTAAGAAAGGAAATAATAAAAATCAAAGCAGAACTAAGTGAAATGCAAATAAAAAAAAAACAATCCAGAAGATTAATGAAACAAAAAGCTGGTTCTTTGAAAAATTAAACAAAATAGACAAACCACTAGCCAGGCCTACTAAGAAAAAACGAGAGAAAACAAATAAATAGGATCAAAAATGAAAAAGGAGAAATCACAATGGGCACAGCAAAAATAAAAAAAATAAACAGAGATTACTATAAACATCTATACGGAAACAAGTATAACAACCTAGAGGATATGGACAAATTCCTAAAACTATACAATCACCCAAAACTAGATAAAGAAGATACAGAACACCTAAACAGACCAATCACAAGTATGATATTGAAACAGTAATTAAAAACCTCCCCAAAAACAAAAGCCCAGGACCAGATGGATCCAGGATCCATATAGGAAAAGAAGAAATTAAACTATCTCTATTTGCAGACGATATGATAATATATATACAAAACCCTAAAAACTCTATAGAAAAACTACTCAAAATAATAGACCAGTTCAGTAATGTAGCAGTATACAAAATCAACACACAAAAGTCAGTAACATTCCTCTATGCAGACACCCAGTCTGTAGAAGAAGAAATTAAGAAATCCATCCCCTTCAAAATCGAAACCAAAAAAATCAAATATTTGAGAATAAATCTAACAAAAGACATAAAGGACTTATACAAAGCAAACCACAAAACTCTGTTGAAAGAAATAGAAGAAGACACAAGAAGATGGAAAGTCATCCCTTGTTCATGGATTGGAAGGATTAACATTATCAAAATGGCAATCCTACCAAAAGCAATTTACAGATTCAATGCTATTCCAATAAAAATCTCAATGACATTCTTCAAAGAAATAGATCGACTACTGACAAAGTTCATATGGAACCACAAAAAACCTTGCATAGCTAAAGCCCTACTAACCAAAAGGAAAGAAAACGGAGGAATTTCACTCACTGATTTCAAACTATACTACAAAGCCATAATAATTAAAACAGCATGGTACCTGAACAAAAACAGACAGAACGATCAATGGAACTGAATAGAATACCCAGAATTAAAGCCACTTATCTATGAACAACTAATCTTTGACAAAGGAGCAAAGAAAATGCAGTGGAACAAGGACAGTCTATTCAATAAATGGTGCTGGGAAAACAGACAGCCACATGCAAAAAAATGAAGCTAGACTACTACCTCACATCCTGCACAAAACCCAACTCAAAATGGATAAAAGACCTTGATATAAGACCTGAAACCATAAAACGTATAGAAGAAAATATAGGCAAAACTCTACAGGACATACATCTCAGCAAAATCTTGAAAGACACATCCCTCAAAGCGAAGGAAGTGAAAGACAAGATAAACAGATGGGATTACATCAAAATAAAAAGCTTCTGTACAGCAAAAGAAACATTTACCAAAACTACCACACACCCTACCAACTGGGAAAAGATCTTTGCACACAATACATCTGATAAACGACTGATAACAAAAATTTACAAGGAACTCACACAAATCAACAAAATCAAAGCCAATGACCCAGTCAAATAATGGGCAGAAGAGCTCAAAAGGCACTACTCCAAAGAAAAAAAGCAAATGGCCAACAGATACATGAAAAAATGCTCAACATCACTTATAATCAAGGAAATGCAAATCAAAACCACTATGAGATACCACCTTACACCTGTGAGGATGGCACCCATTGAAAATACAGGCAACAACAAATGCTGGAAAGGATGTGGAAAAAAAGGAACTCTTCTACACTGCTGGTGGGAATGTGAACTGGTCCAACCACTATGGAAAGCTGTATGGCGATTCCTCAAACTGCTCAACATGGAGCTTCCATACGATCCAGCAATGCCACTTTTGGGAATTTACCCAAAGGACACAAAAACACTAATCCGAAAGGATACATGCCCACGTATGTTCATTGTGGCACTGTTCACAATAGCAAAGGTATGGAAGCAACCCAGATGTCCAAAGGTAGATGCTTGGATCAAGAAGTTGTGGTACATATACACAATGGAATACTATTCAGCATTCAAAGAAGATAAACACATGCAATTTGCAGCGACATGGATGGAATTAGAGGGGATCATACTCAGTGAAATAAGCCAGAAAGAAAAAGAAAAATTTCGAATGGTTTCACTTATAACAGGACTATAAGGAAACCAAATAGGAGAGAGACACTCAGCGGTG
>PVIJ01025585.1:0-10460 GCA_004024925.1 Scalopus aquaticus
GGGAGGTTTCACGAAAACATCCCCGATGCAACTTCCTTCCCACGACTGTCGATTCTACCCACAGCTTCCGTTTGGAGAATAAATCGGTGGCCCGCACAGCCCTGGCATAAATACAGCTACTTCGAGGTGTTTCTGCCCGAGGATGCGGCCAGGAGCCCCCAGGGAGCTTCAGAAGCAGAGGAGGAAAACTCCACATTGGTGGTTCACGGCTTTCCCCTGGTTTCTGGCCTCATGCGCCCCTGGAGAGACCCCAGCTCGCCGATGCCCTGCCCTAGAGAACCCCTCACCCCGAGCTGAAATAGAGGTCCTGGCACAGAGAGAAGGAAAGACAGCAAGGACGTGCGTCCCAGGCCCACGACTGGCAGGTGGACGCGGGCAGAGACCCGGCCCCCGCGGACCGCCAGGGAGCGGCCAACCTCGTGCATCCTGCGCCGCACGGAGAAGACGGCCGGTCCCTTCCTTCGCATTTCAAAAGGATCCCAGAGGTCAGAGGAACCGGGCGCAGGCGCAAAAGCATAGAAAAATAACCAGTGTCCACTCCTAAAGCGTGAGGGGCCGACACTTAGCCGCCGTCTGTCCGCCCGTCCACTCTCAGGCCTAGGGCAGGAAGCGTCCGCTGTGCTTGAAAAGGTCTGGGAGTACAAAAGCCGACACCGGAGCCTCCTCCAGTCCACGCAGCCCGTCAAGGTCGGCTCGATCACCAAGCCCTGGGCGAGGCCCTCGGCACCCATGCCCGCCACCCGCAGCGCCGGCTCTGACGCCGCCTGGGAGGGACCCCGCCCACCCTCCCGCCGCCGCGACCCTGTTCAGCCGCCCCCACCGCCCGGAAAACAGAAGGCATAAAGGTGAATACGAACATAAGAAAGGGTCACAGCGGGTCGCGCAGCCGCCCCACGTAGTCCCGGAAGTCCTCCGAGCCCCCCAGCCCCATGTCGGGGCACACCCACTTGATGCTGTCCTCGCTGTCCAGCAGGATGGAGTTGGTGTAGGGGCCGCCGTCCTCGGGCAGGATGGTGGTGTAGGAGGTGAACTTGACGCGCTTCCGCTTGGGGCCCGCGGGGTGGGCGGGCTCGCTGGGGACGTCCTTCTCGTACACGTAGTCGGAGGGCCGGAGCAGCTGGCCGTGGAAGGCCTTCTGGGCGCGGCCGTTGAGCAGGAAGTTCCTCTCCTCGAACTGCAGGCCCCTGTCTGCCATGCTGGCGCACTCCTCGGACGGGAGGCTGACGTCCACGGGGCTCTCCAGCAGCTCCACCTCGTTCCCCAGCCACACCCAGTCGTGGGAGTGGGGGATGCTGCCCTGCTCGCTCACGGCGGACCTCTTGTGTCTGTACTTCCACGCGAACGCCACGCAGTTGGCCAGGAAGACCAGGATGGCCAGGCAGAAGACGCCCAGCAGCGCGTACATGCCGATCTCCAGGTCGCTGAGGCCGCGGGACGTCACGGTGAGGTCGCTGCGCTGGTCGGGTGCCGGGGACTTGCCCCGCGCGGGGAAGCTGGTGAAGGGGTCGGGGCCGCCGCTCTTGAGCGACTTCCGGCCTGGCCCGCCCAGGGGCGGCTGCGAGCTTGTGCTTTTGTTGGCGCCTTCCTCGTGGCCGGCGGCGGCGCCGTGCCGGGGCCACTGCTGGACGGCCCACTCCTGGCTGCCCTCGCGCTCTATGGAGTTGCTGAGCTGGTCCTTGTACGCCCGGTGTATGCCCTGGATGTCGTTGGTGCCTCCCGGGTGCTCGCCCGAGTGTGGTGCGAACCTGACCTTGATGTTGCCTTTGCCCACGGCGAGGACGCTCTTCCGCTTGGTCTTCTGGCAGGGCTCGCTGATCAGCATCTCCAGCTTGATCAGGGGTCCCTGCCCTTCGCCCTCGGCCACCACCACCGGCCACCCGGACTGCAGGTGAGCCGGGACGGACACCACCATCTCATCCAGTGACGAGACCGTGACCGAGAAGTCCTTGGGGTCGTAGATGTCCAAGGGTGTCGCTGAGCCGTCGCTGAACAAAACCCAGGTGCTGACCACGGCTTCCTAGGAGAAGCGAAAACGGGGCGTCACGTTACAGTCGGGGGCTTCACTCCGCCGACAGAAATGGGGCTTCTATGGGTCATTTAGAGCTACAGGCTGACAAAAAAAACTTCCCCGTTTTATAATCTCGAGCTGCTCCTGGCCTGCTCTGAGCAGGGAGCGATACTACGCCGGGGCCCCTCTGAAGCGAGGAAGACAGAACCGGCTTGGATGAAGCTGTCCGGCACAGCTGTCTGTGTTATGGCACCAAAGACGACCAGACTGGCTCCAACCTGAGAGGCCAGGCCTTGCATCTGAGTAAATGCCGGGGCAGGCATCGGGCTGCTGCCGGGGGGACCCCGCTTTGAACAGCCTTTATGCAGGAGCCAGCGCTGATGGAGCAGCGCGCCCCGCGGGAAGGACGGATGCTGGCCGGCTCGAGGGCACAGTGCCCGGAACCTCAAGCGACCCCGAGACGGAGACGCGCTTCCAAGCTGGGGACAAGCTTCGGGACGGTCGGGGGGGGGGGCCGTGGCTCTGTGTGTCCAGGCAGCTGAAACGGAGCCCCCAGTGCCGCAAGCACCTGCGTGGGCAGCGGTGGAAACAGGGCCCTGGGCCAGAGCTGGAGCCGCACAGCTAAGGGCACATCACGCCGTGGACATTTAGAGGCATTTGGAGGAGCCGGAGCCAGCGAGCTCTCCCTGAGACGGGCCAGGCCAGTGGAGAGTGTCCCTCGGCCAGCACCAGTGACCAGAGCGCTCGACCTCTGGCGGGGAGGGGCGGCTGCCCAGGCGGGGGACGGAAGGACTGGGAGCCCCACCTGCTGCGGGGCTTGGAGGGTGTCCTGGGCGGCCACCGTGGCGACGAGGGCTCTCCTGTCCGCTCGGTGAGGCCGCACGGAGAGGGACAGGCCGGCCACCAGCTGCACGCCCAGGTCCGCAATGGTGACGCGGTCGTCCAGGACGGTGACTGTCTTCTCTGCCAGGATGGAGTCAGAGAGCGGAGAGAGGACCTTCCAGGAAGCAGGGAAGCGTCAGTCACCGACCCCTCAACCGTGGTCTCCACCGAAGCCCCCTGCGTCCTCCACTGCGTGAACCCATGCGGGCACTGGCGCCCGAGCCACGAGCGGGACTCAGCACACTCGCAGGCATGGGTGCCACGCAGCACCATGCCCCCCCCACCCCCCGGCCCCAGCCGCGTCGTCTCCAAGAGGAAGACCTCTTGGGAGGGAAGCAGCGAAGAGTGACACGAGAGCGACATTTTCCCAACATCGGACGCTTGGGGGGAAGAGGCAGGACCGTGGCGGAGCCGCTGAAACAAGCACTGGGCCCACTGGGGGCAGAGGGCTCTGGAGGAGCAAGGCAGGGGCTCGGGGAGCAGAGTGGCCCCGGCTGGCAGGCAGCCAGGGCAGACACTGGCCCTACCGGGGCGGGCAGGGCTGCCTGGGCCACGCCTTTGATTTCAGCCCCGTCCCTGATGCAGAACCCAGTAAGCTCTGGCCCCTGGCCCGCTGCGTTCTGCCTTAATACGTTAACGCTGTTCTAAGTCGCTACGTTTATAGTGATTTAAAAAAGTGATTACAACACACAGCAATAAGAGGAAATCTGAATGATAACATGAGGAACCCTGCACTGTAGATGAGTGGACACAGATGTGGTCTGCAGACGTGCTGGAGTACTACTCAGCAAGGAAGAAGGCAGAGAGCCTGCGGGGAGCCAGAGGGAATGGCCGCAGTGAGCTAAGGCAGACAAAGACAAACTCCTACGGTCTCACTCACACGAGGGAGGTAAGAAGCAAAACAAACAAGTGGCCGAAGTAAAACAAATAACCTTTCAGACTATGAGACTGATTAGTGGTTACCAGAAGGCAGAGGAAGAGGGTGGAATAGCAGGTGAAAGGGGCGGATGGTGCAATGAGGGACGGAATGAGGGTTTTCCTGGGAACACCACGGAGAGTGTGCAGACGTGGGTTTCTAAAAATGGGCAGAAGGGGGTCAGCCAGCGCAACCTCGACAGGGCATTTTTTTAAATCCAGCTCTGTCAAACATTTACATTGGTAACACCGAAAATATAACCTGATTAACTATGAACTGTGACATTTCAAAAATTTATAAAAAAGATATGCTGCATGGTTTCAGCATAATTATCCTGTCAAGCTGGCTTAAAAACTGGCTAAAAATACTGTTACTATAACAAAAGAGCTCTTAACTGTGGATTTTTTTTTAATATTTTTAGTACAAGTTTGTTAAAACAAAAACTGCCCACAGTTCAAGATGTGCTACGACCAGGGGCCACCCTCAACCGAAAGGTCAGCTTCCCCGGGCCGCCGACTTCCCTGAGGGCCACGCTGGGGCCGCCTGTGGGGCTCGGGCCTTAGCGCGGTCAGACGCCAGGTGCAGCTGACCTAGAGCACGCTGGGGGCTGTGTCTCCTCACGGCCCTCTTGCACGCGCACTCACGCACTCACACGCACGCACATGCACGCATTCACGCACATACTCTCACATGCACTCTCAGACACACACACGCACTCACGCATGAACACTTGCACGCACGCACTCACACACAAGCACGTACTCTCACACGCACTCACTCGCATGCACTCACACACATGCACTCACACACGCACTCACACACACTCACATGCACGCACACACGCACGCTCCCACGCACTCTCGCACGCTCATGCACACACTCCCGCATCCACTCTTGCACGCACGCTCACATACTCGCATGCACTCTTGCACGCTCGCACTCATGCATGTTCACACTCTTGCATGCACTCACGCACACTTGCACGTGCTCACACGCTCTTGCATGCATTCATGCATGCACTCTCGCACACATGTTCACACACTCATGCACTCTTGCACGCTTGCACTCACGCACTCTCACACGCACCCTCGCACACACTCGCACGCTCATACCCCACCCCGGGGCCTCCACGCGGAGCCGGCGGCCGGGGGCTGGGGCCAGGAGGCCGGTACCTGCACCGTGGTGATGCCCGGCTCCCGGCCCACCAGGGTCCTGCCCTCCTGCAGCTGCGCGACCCTGGGCTCCTCCACCTTCATGGACTCGGTCACCAGCTCCGTGATGTCGAACTGCCAGTCGGGGCCCAGCAGGTAGCGCGGCTGCCCCAGCTCCGGCGCCTCGGCCACGAACTGGGTGAGCACGCGCACCGAGGCGCGCTGGTACTGCAGGGCGCAGCCGCGGCCCCGCCTCTCCTCGTCCTCCTCGTCCTCGCTGTCCCGCGCCGGCCTGCGGGGACGAGACCGCTCAGCCGCGCGGGGAGGAGCCACGCCCGGCCGACGGCAGGGGTCCGCCCCGCACCGCAGCCCCCGCACCGCCTCACCTCCTGTTGGCGGCCACGGGCACCCGCCAGCCCTTGACCTGGCTCAGCTCCGTGTCCGAGATCTCGATCTGCAGCGGCAGCCGCGGCGCCCACACCGTGACCTCCAGCTGCGAGGTGAAGTGCTGGTGCGTGAAGTTCACGATCGTGTCCACCTTGCTCTTCATCTCCTTCCCGTTCACGAAAATGGAGTCACAGTTGTTGGAAACCTGTGGAGGGAGAGCCTGGGGATGCACCAGCAGGCACAGCTCGAGGGGGGCTCCGGCGCCGGCCCAGGCAGGAGGAGCGGGCGCCAACAGGGGCTCACCCCGACACCCTGGTAAGCAGAGCACATGCCGCGCCGCCGGGCACTGGCAGGCAGAGCCGCGCGCGAGCCGGGGCCAGGCCGCCGACCGCGGATGCAGCCTCAGCCAGCAGGTGTCGCCTCGCCCGCGATCAGCAGATGCACAGGAGCAGGCTCGCGTCACGTCAGATTCACCCAAGCCCAAAGGGGATCTTCCGGCAACTCCAAGACGAGGAGCACTGCCCTGCCAGCGGGGTTTCCTGCCTGCCCAGAGGCACCGTGTGGGGCGTCCCCTCTTTGCCCAAGCTCAGCCTCTTCCCCGTCCCGAGCTGCCTTTCCTGGGAGCCCCGTGAGCCGGGGAGGGGCTGTGCTTGCCCCTGAGAGAGACAAGGGCAGAGCCTCGGGCCACCGCCCCACAGCATTTGTGGGTTTTAATACAAAAGAAAAGTGCGATCACGAGTAGTGAGCAGGATGTGTAAATGCACATGGCGCCGGCGGGCGACACTGGGGCTGCCCCGTCCTGCCTCCGCCAGGGGCACTTCACAGCTCCTGAGACCCCAGGTTTCGGCTCCCCATGCTGCTGCGGGCCCCAACAGCCGTCAGCACCACGCGGGACGAGCCGAGGGCTTCCCTGTGGCCTCGGTGTGTCCTTCGCTGCCCCTGGGGGGGCGGTCGATGCAGCCACCACCCCCTTCCCGGCCCCTGGGATGATGACATGGCCTTGAGCATGGAGGGACCCACGGGCCGTGCCGTGGGCACCGATGGGCCAGGCGGACACACGCGGGCAGGCGGGAGCCGCGTCCGGCCGCGTACTGTGTGATGGACAAGCAGGCGTGTGGCGGCGCCTTTGCCCGCGAGTGCAAAGGTGAAAGTCGAGCTGGATCCCGACGCAGCTGCCACGGGAGCGCGGGGTGGCCAGGCAGACGAGGCCTGGGCGGCTCCGGGGCTCGCGCCTTCCTGCCACGCCGTAGGGGCCATGCTGCAGCTCGGGTCATGCGAGAGCTCCGGGGGGTCCGGGAACACGGCCTCCAGCGCCCTCCTGTCCACCTCCGCATCCTCATGGAGACGCTGCCCCCACTCAGCTCCAGGGCTGAAGAGCCGCCCAGCAGCGTGACTTGCAAACTTAAGATGCAAATTTAAAGCAAATTCCAACAGGAGTGGCCCAGACTCATGTTCTCCCAATCTAACAGGCACTGGGAGTTTTAAAATGATTCAAACCCTCTTTTCTATAGAAGTAGCTTTGTAGGGGCCTCCCTGGTGGCACAGGGGTTAAGTCTCAGCACTATGGAGCTGTCCGCAGCCGCCCCCGGCCAGGGAGCTTCCCACAGGGCTCAGCAGACCTCTCCTGTCTCCCTGCTGCTCCCCTCAGCGGTGGATTTTGGTAGATCTGTCTGTCCTGCTCCCCACTCTGTCTCTGGGGAGTCCTCTCACCCCCCGCACCTCTGGCCTACACCCCAGCTCTTGTGTGCATAAATAAATCTTTAAAAAAAAAAAGAAATAGCCTTATAAGTCTGTATCGATAAAATGAAAGGCAAATACTTCATGCTCATCTCAATACATGCTCCCCAAAAATCTGACAGATCACCCTCTCATGATAAAAGCATCTAACAAACTCAAAACAGAGGGGAGATTTCTCCACAGGATCAAGGCCTGTGTTAAAAAGCAGCTGACATCACACTTCATGGGGAAGAGGATGTTTCTCCCTAAGACCAGAGACAAGACGGGGTGTCCACGCTCCCTGCCGCTGCTCAGCATTTGCTGAGGCGACTGGGGCGACGAGGCAGGATGGCGAAATTAGGCCTCAGCCTGGAAGGAAGGCGCCAACCCTTCACAGAGGACATGACCTCAAGATCAGCCAACCTAAGGAAGCCACTAAAAACACTATTAAAACCAATAAACAAGTCCAGGGCACAAGGCCAACACTCAAAGCCAACTGTCCATACTCGAAGTAGGTAACGGCGAAATCGTGCAAATAATTCGTTGCAACAGCTTCAAAAAATAAATACTCGAGGACAAAGTTAACAAAAGAAGGTGCAAAATGCGGGGCCTCCCTGGTGGCACAGCGGTTAAGCGCTGCGCCGTGGAGCTGTCGACAGCCAAGACGCAAGTTCGACGCCCGTCCGGGGAGATTCCCACATGGCACTGAAGACCTCTCCTGTCTCCCCGCTGCTCCCCTCAGCAGTGTGTTTCCGTCGATCTGCCTGTTCTGCTCCCCACTCTGCCTCTGGTGAACCTCTCGCCACCCCATGTCTCTGGCCTGTACCCCAGCTTGTATGCATAAATAAATAAATCTTTAAAACAAAAAAGATTTTTAAAAAATAAAATAAAATTAAAAAAAGAAGGTGCAAAACGTGTGCTCTGAAAACCAAAAACATTGCTGGGAGGAGTTAAAGGAAGCCTCATCCAGGAAAGGGTGCCAGGGGTCATGGCCAGATGACTTAGGACTGTAAAGATGGCAGAACTCCCCAATTTCCTCTAAAGGTTCAATGTGATGTCTATCCAGATTCCCAAATTCCAGCTGCCTTTCTGGCTGAAATAAACCAGCGCAGTCTAAAATTCATCTGGAAATTCAAGAGACCGAGACTAGTCAAAACAATCGTGACAAAGAGTTGCAGTGTCTAAGGATCCACACCCCAATTACAGAGCTCACTGCAGAGCTACCGCAATGCTGAGGACGCAGCACCGGCTTGAAGAGAGACGGGAAGTTCTGGGACAGCACTAAATGCACCAAAAACCCTCCCGCTCCTGGTCATCTTTTCAAAAAGGCTGCCTGGACAACAGACTGGAAAACAAATGGTACTGAGCAACCAGATAGCCAGTGTAAAAGATTAATTTGACATCATGCACAAAAATTAACTCAAAATGGAATATAGAACGAAATGCCAGAGACAAAACTGTAAAACTTTTAGAAGTAAGGCTGTAAGAAAAGGCATGTGAACGTGGATTAGGCTCTTCGTTCTTCTTTCCCTTTAATTTCTCTTATTGAGGTAACACTGGTTTATAATGCTGCACGTAGTTCAGGGCTCAGGCCAGTGCATGTCACCACCACACCCAGCCCCGGGGCACCTGCTGTCCCCCCACAGCCTGTGTCCTCCCCCAACTTTGCCCCCCCTCCCCCTTCTTGGCCAGGCTATTGTTCCTTAACTACAACAAGAACAACACAAACTAGGAAAGAAAAACTTGATAAATTGAACTCGACAAAATGAAAAGCTTCTGTTCTTTAGAAGACCATGTAGAACATGAAAAGACAAACCACAAACTGGAAGGAAATATTTCCAGGTCATGTATCCGATAACAGACGTCACCAAAAAAGAACCACCAAAACTCAATCATTAACAAACAATTTTTAAAAGCGGCCAAAAGACCTGAACAGTCTTAAGACTGAAAAGATGGTCATTGTCACTGCCTTTAGGAAAATGCAGAATTAAAACCAAAATGGCAAACGTATTTATATATCTAAGAGAATGACTAAAGTTTTAAGAGCTGAGTATATCAAGTGTTGGCAAGGACAGGGCGATACCAGAATGCTCAAAACCTGGTGGTAGGAATGTCCAATGGTGCAACACCTTAGAAAACAGCCCAGCAATTTTTTAAAAAGCTAAACATACACTGCCCATGTGATACAACTTTTCTGTGCTGGAGAAATGAAAGGTTATGTCCAGATGAAAACGCACATAACATTTATAGTGACTTTCTCTGTGAAAGCCAAAAATTAAGAACCACGCAAATGTTCATCAATGAATGGAGATCAGTGGAGCATTGCAGAGGGTGCACTCCCTGGCATTAAAAAATGAACCAACTGCTGGTCTCCAGGACAATATGGGCAAATCTCCAATTATTTATACCAGGTAGCAGAAGCTACTTCACACTGTTTGTTTGTACGAAATTCTAAAAATGAACATCAATCTTCATGTACAGAGAAAAGGTGTTTGCCTGACTAATTTGAGTTTCACAGGGAAACCCATGGATTTGAATATGAAGCTGGTACATTCTGTCTACAATAAAACTGCGTGGTTGGAGTTTAAATTGTGGACCCAGCAACAAACATCCACAATGCAGCACACGACAGAGGACAGGGCCGTGGCCAACCCGGCTGCTCCCCAAAACCCAGTCACGGGGCTCCTGTCGGCCCCGACCTTGGCTTTGAGGGGGTCTGGATGGAGGGGAGCCGATGAGAGCCGGGCAGGAGAGGAGGCGCGGCCCCCTGGCAATGTCTGCCGAGCGCAGGGTGCGGGGGACACGCAGACGCAGAAACAGCTCCAGGATGCTGGTTCTCACGCTGAGATGCCAAAGACAGAAATGAACAAAGGACCTAATTAGTGCTGGCACGAAAGCGGAGCTGGCAGGATGGAGGGCTGAGAAAGCAGCGGTTCTCCTCCGGCCCACAGGAAATGCCGTCTGCGAGGACAGCGGACACTGAAGCCCCGTCCCCGGCACGCAGGACCGAAAAGGGTTATCCTTGGCCGCCAGGCTCTGGGGCAGGCGGAGGGAGGAGGTTTGTGCCAAACAGAAGGACGGGGGTATCTTGTAGGAATTCTTGCCCAGCGTTACAAAAGCAGGAAGAAAGAGACGCAGCGCTGTGGGACTGTCCCCACAGAGGACACACCCCAGTGACCGGAACACCTGGGGGTGTCATCACACAACAGCGCCGTCTGTCCGCGCCCGCGTGCTTCTCAGACCAGGGGACAAGGACCAGCTCGCTGTGCTCGAGTCTTGGGGAAACCAGCAGAGCAGCAGGACAACGCCCCAGCTGTGTGCCTGGGCCACGAGGCAGACAGACAGGCAGGCGGGCAAGCGGACAGGCGGGCAAGCAGACGGGCAAGCGGACAGGCGGGCA
>PVIJ01025586.1:0-10463 GCA_004024925.1 Scalopus aquaticus
CCACCCCCCCACCCCCACCTCCATCACATCATCATGTCAGCCAGGTTTCCCTGGCCTTGGCACTGTGACATCGGGGCCCTGTCCTCTGTCATGGAGAGGCTGTCCTGTGCATGGTAGGATGCAGCATGATACTCTCCGCAGCTGATGGCAGCACTTGCAGGAGTGTCCATCAGGAATACTCCCAGACCTCTCCCTGGGTGTCGGGAAGGGAGGGAATTGTCCCTGGTGGAGAATCACTGATTTAACCCCACTCCAGTACCATCTGGGGACAGTAATAACTCCTTGCTATGTTTTATTCCCCCATGCTGGTCCCATGAGTTTCCCAGTAAAAATAAGAGGGTCCTGCCCAGCTTGTCCAGGAAGTTTGAGGTGTGGGTATGGAGGCTGACGGAACAGCCCATGACTGTCCTCAGCAGCCACGCTGTCCTGAGCAAGCCGGGGGGCCGGGGGCTGCCCCCCTCCTTTGGCCTTTCTCTCCCAGCCCAGAACGGTGCCTCAGGTCTCCCCGATCACATGTTCCATTTCCAGTTTCAGTCTGGCCAAGGGATCCATCCGGTGTGTCCAGTTAGTTGCTTCAAACGTGTCCTCATGTCTGGCTACCAGATGGGAAATCGCTGCTCTCAAACTTGGCCTGCGTGTTGTCATGAAAATGCTTGTAGATTTAATGAAAAACATAGCTCAGGCCACGAGCAGTGTGGCTTCTTAGGAGCACATGCGCGGACGTGCAGAAATACGGTGTTGCTGACGACGCATGTGGAGACAGTGAGCATCCTTCATTTTCTTGTGTTCACCTGACACTCGTGCCCTTTGGATGCACTGGGAAGTTAGGGCAGATTTAGGGTCCAGTAGTCTGATTCCAGCATCAGGACCAGCGGCACATTGTGGTCAGGAGCCTAGGATCTGGAGTGAGACTAACCTCTTGTGCAAAGCCACCCACTCGCCATGGCAGCTTGTCTCGTGGTCGATACCTAATAAATATTGGTTGATAGTTGACTTTGCTGAGACTCAGCTCATTCATCTGCAAAATATAGTAAGACCAACGTCTTAGGTAGTAAATTAGATAATCTATGTAGAACATTTTGCACATAGGAAACACTCAAAAAATATATAGTTTCCATCTGTAACAAATTTACTGGATTCCAAGTCCTTTAATTCATTCTCCGTTCAACCCACTAATATGCATTTAGTGCTTGCTGTGTGCACTCTGCCAGCAATTAGTAATTCAACAACTAAGATTGGGGTGAGCAGTTGCATACCATCTTTAAGTTAATAAACTTGTAAATGTTTAACCTGTAGAAAGGAAGTTCTTTTTATCCCATTTGAAATCAACACACGATGAAGCTCCACAAAACTGAATTGTCTCCAATTATTTAATCGCCTCAGAAATTAGGTAGAAAGTCCTTCTTGGTCCCTGCCACATCTCCACGGCATTCAATAATATTTTTTAATTTCCAAAAAGAAGTGAGGTTTCCAGGAAAGGCAATGACAAGTAAGTTTACTGGAATTTATTGCAGGCTTATTCCTAATCTATCCCAAGAGTCTCTTGATTTATTCAGTTTATCCTATAGCATAAGAACATGGGTTAGATATATGAGGAATGCAGTTTGGAGGCCAGGCTTGTGGTTTTTCTGTGTCCTTGGATGGCTACAATCCTCTCTCTGGGCATATTTACTTACTGTTTTGTCTTCACATGATTTAACTGCCGTGAGCTCTTGCCTGTGTGTTTGGACCACCTCCAATGCCATCTCGTGGCCATACAAGTAATTCTGGCCCGGGGGTGAATGCATGGACACCCCTTCCCCAAGGCGTCTGAGAGGAATGCAGTGAAGCCTTTCCACGAAGCACCACCTGGAAGTGGGAGGACCCATTGGCCATCCAGGCCCTCTGAGGGTGTCAAGGATACAACGGACACAGCTGCTTCCCGCCAAAGCCAGGTTTTCTGAGAGTTGGTCTTCCGTGTCCCAAGTCCCAGTTTAATAACAAAAATCATCATTGTTATCATCGCCACTGTCCAGCTTTTATGGAGAGCCTTCACTTTGCAATTTTCTCCTCTCCGAGTAGTGTTCCGCCTGCTCCCTGGTGCCAACAGCTGTGTCCTCTCCACGGTCCAGCAGGAGCCTTCCCAAACCTCTCACGCCTGAAAGAAAAATGGCCCCTTCTGATCGGCGCTCGCACGGCCTCGTGTCTGATTCCCTTCTTCGTAGGCCCCGCTGCTGCCTGAAACTAGCTCGGGCGCTTTTCTGTTGCCCCAGTTACCATCTGTCCCCTAGCAGCACGGACAGGTCACGGCGGCAGGGAGATGTCCACAAGAACAGTGACGGGGCGCAGAAGGGAGGGACCCACTCAGTATTTGCCAGTTGCGCGGAGCCCCTGTGCCGGGTGCTGCATGCAGGCTTTGGGCAGTCTCGTGATCCCCAGCTCGCCATGGCCGCTGCCACTGAGGTCTGTGTCACTGTCAGCCTTGATGACTCTCTGAGCTCAGGGCGCTTGCTTGGGATCCCACAGATAGTAAAAGGTGGGGGCCCCAACCTGCACTTTGAGCTGGGTACTAGCTCCTCTCCTTTTCAGTCTGCCTCCAACGTGCAAGTACACACACACACACACACACACACACACACACACACACACACACACAACTTCATTTCCAAAGACAGAGCTCTGCTGCATTCCTGTTTCCCAGGTCACTGCCCAGGTCCCAACCTGCCTGTCTGGTTTGGCAAAAGTCTAAATCCCTTGTCTGCGGGGGCTTCCTTCCCCCATTCACATCAGGGCATCGCTATGCACTCAGTGGCTCAAGATAAAAAGGTACCCGTCATTACACTCTTCAATATTGGGGTCACTTTCCTGTCGGTAAGTTCGACCGCAGGATCATGCTTTTGGCGCAGCCTGCTTCGGCAGGAAGCCCGCAGGGGAGAGGTGTGTGGAGAGTGAGGGGCGTCTGTTTGCTGTCAGCTTCTCTGACACCTGGGCGTGCTGGGTGCTGTTCCCAAGGCTGGTGACTAATCACAGAAGGGTCAAAGCCATCAGCCCCCACCCCCACCATTCTCACCTGTCTCCTGTCCCTTCTAAATTAAATCACGTACCACCACCTTTTATTGTATAACCTCTGGACAAAATACCCTTCCACATTCACCTTCCTTAAGGCGAAGTAATTGCACTGGATAAAGCTGCTGGTCAAGAGCCACTGACTAATTGCCTTATGCCCAGCTCCCCTCGCTGGGGGCCTACCCAGCATTGACAAATCCATGGCACTTGCCCAATTTTTGGAGGTTTCTGAAACAATTGGTACAATATTAATTGAAGCAGGGGGAAGGTGGGGGGCTTGGGAGGGCGTGGGGCAGAACGAATTCCCTGTAGCTATTGGCACCTTCTACTTGGTCTGTTTCATCTCCCATTTTTTTGCTCATGGGTATTTGGTTTTTTAATTTCCTGTAATCCAGCAAGGAATGCTGTTCTCTTCCTTAAGGACATCTGTGGTTGCTGCTTTTTCACGTTCCAAAAATCCTAACAGAGATGTTTTGTCAATGACTGGATATTTCATTAGAAATCCAAAGATTCCCATTAACTTGAATTATTTTCATAGCTCTGATCAACTTTTAGGTTAATAATTCATGGTATTTAATAACTTGTTCAGATCATCACCAAAATTATTGATTTAATAATATTTGGTCATTAATAATGAAAAAGGAGGGGGGATGATTTTTCTTATCACTTACATCAATTTATTCCTTCTTGCCTTGCAAATCTTGAGGAGTGCCAGTAATCTTAGATTTTTAATATCCCATCATTCTTCTTGGTAGAAGCCAGGAAAATGTTCTGCATTTTAAAATATCTGTATTCTGATGTTCAGAGAGGACAATTAAGGTGAATCTTAAACTTCATGCAGCCTTCTATCCATTCTTTTTTTTCTTTTCTTTAAGATTTATTTATTTATACATACAGCTGGGGTACAGGCCAGAGGCGTGGAGTGGTGAGAGGCTTCACCAGAGACAGAGTGGGGAGCAGAACAGGCAGATCAGAAACACACTGCTGAGGGGAGCAGTGGGCGAGGCAGGAGAGGTCTGCCGCACCATGCGGAACTCTCCCCGGCTGGGCTTCGAACTCGCATCGCTGCTGCCAACAGCTCCACAGCGCAGCGCTCAACCGCTGCGCCACCAGGGAGGCCCGCCTTCTATCCATTCTTGATTGTAAGCCTTTCTAGTTGATGCCATAGTTTTCTGCCCCCATTGTGTGGTTCAGTTGATTCTCTTCTTATTCATTATCTTTTGTTGAATCATGTTGTAATCACCTCTTTTTTGTTTGTCTTTTGCTAATATAGTTTGTAATTTGGTGTAAGAATTGAACTGAAAATTCATCATCAGCTTGCTTTGGCAGTGTGGGGTGTCAAGTAGTTTTCTGTTAAATTTCCTGTAAAGGTTACTTGCATGATGAGGTTCAAGCATCTCATCTTATATGAAAATCAGGAAAAGTCAAATGTATGAACCAGATGACTATTAACTACTAGTGAAGTTATTTCATTTATTTTCACTTTTGAAACAATCTCCTTTAGAACCTCATTAGAAAGTTGCCTTTGTTGTTGGAACAGTCCCATGAAGGCATCTTTTGCAATAATAAAAATGAAATCTTTTGGCTGGTTTCCAGGATGAACCTACTTTATCCCAAATTCTATTCAATACTTAATGGTATTATGGCGAGTTTCCAGAACCTAACCTTCCAAGCAATGAGAAACTTCCCTCTAGAATTGCATTTTGATGGGAACTGATTCCCTATATTAGATAAATAATGGACAAGATGCATGCAGCTTTCACTCAAGAAGCATCATCAGAATTCCCCTACCTGAGGCTCTGTCTGTGCCTCACCAGAACATCTGCTTAAGAGGAAGAAGAAGCTCCACATGGGGGTGGGAGGGAGAGCGTTGCTGCGTTTCCTTACAATACCCGAGCACCTGTATATTTAGAAACATGAGGACAATCAGCTCTTTCACTGTTTGTCATGTAGACCCAGTTCAAGTTATAAAAGAGAAAGAATGGAGGAAGGAGAAAAGGAAAGAAACCCCTGAAATAAAACCTTGGAGAATGAAGGGTGTCATTTATAGACAGTAGAAACAATGTGTATAAAACTCAAAGGGTGTCTTGCACTTTCTTAACTGAATGCGTGTTTGGGGTCTCCACAAGTGGTTCCAATTCCTGGCTTCACATAAATCCTTCCTAAGTGATTCCTCCCAGTGTTAATCAGTATGAAAAAAAAAGTATGCTAGAAGCAAAAACACCTCCTATTTTTTTGAGTTTTGAGTTGAGTAGCTCATGGTTTTAGGTAGAACTCTGAGAATCGTAGTGGAGACCCATTAGTGCAACCTGTTGTGGCAGTTATGAACAGCCTTAAAAAAATAGACTGGTCTCTATCTGAGTAGTTATCACATAGCAAGGAAAGTAATATTTTTGAATAGTTGTTTCTCTCTACAGATAAATACTCATGTACTTGTTCATAGTTTCAGTCTTGTTTCTAAATACGGATCAGGTGCAAAAGAAGTTCAAACACCCTGACATAGAAGGGACACACAGAAAAGCAGAAAGAAGCACAGAATTACCGGTAAGGAAACGCATCCTGTAAGACTTACACCACTCAAGTATATCTGTAGGGTTGCCTAAATCTGAGCAAAGCAGGGTGTCTTTTGGTTTTCTCTCTCTCTTGTTCTATTTCTCAAATGCTCAGCAGCAAACAAAGTCACCAGGAGCTTCTCAGAATTAAACCTCTGATGGTACGTTTAAAGGGGAGTTCATAGACGGCCCTTTGACAAAATTCAAATAAGCCAGATGCCTGCCACATTGCCGGGCATCGATTGCTTTTACTGAGGAAATGCATAAGATCGTGCAGAAGCCAAGAAGAAATTGTTTTGGCAAAAATGTTTTGTGCAATTCATAGGAAAAGCTAAGGGACGCAGTCTAGTTTTGAAGCGGAGTGGACGTGCGGAACAATGGATGTTACCAGCACACCTAGTTACTTAGAGGTCAGCTTGCTGCTTGTTGCGGATCAGCTCAGCCCTCAGTGGGTGGACCTGGTGGCCACAAGACAGTGAGTGTTGCCGGTGTCTGTGGGTGCCGTGTCCACCCGGTCCCGATTTTGAGGTTCTGTGGTGAGTCCAGCTCTGACCACCTAGGTTTTAATATTCATTGTTAACTTGAGGAGCTGACACGGACGGGACAAGATTTCATTATGAGCCTCTTTGAACTTATACCAGTTATAGGAGTGGAGAAATAGAAATCATCCAAGAACATTTTTAATGTTATGTCAGAGCCCAATTGATCTGATGGACTTTTAATGACTTCGCTGATAATAAGGGAGATCACGACTTAGACCTGCTTCAGCCAGTGTGGAAAGGTTGATGGCAATTTGCATGGTCTGATGAAGTCTGAAGTGGGAGGAAATGGACTTCTGAGTTCAAAGAGACTGCGCCCGACAGGGGCTGTGCGCCGCTGGCTGGGTGTGCTGGGCAGCGGGCCCCCTGCTGTTAGTGCTGCGTGTCTCAAGTCACCTGACACACCTGCACAAGTTAGACCCCCTCCGAAGGCTCTCAGGCCAGGGCACTCGCATTGGAGGCTAAAAGTCCTGCAAGAAGATGGAATAAAGGAGTGGGGCAGGGAGGAAGGAAGTTTCCCCTCTGTCCTCGACCACGTAGGCGGCTTAGCGTGCTGCCCTCACCGAAAGCGCTTTGCACCTGCATTTTAAGCAAACCGAGGTTCGCAGGACTTGGTCACCCGGAGTGCTGAGCGGTGGTCGTGGGGAAGGGGAAGGGCTGTGCAGTTCTGATTAATATTTACCGAAGTCTTCGTGTGTGTTTTCTCAAATGTTAGCAACACGGCAGATGGAGTTGAACAAAAAGGACACTGTGGCTTGAAATATGGTCTTGTGCCCATCAAATTCTGCCTCCTCTCTGCTTGGCTTATGATGAATACCATTCTTTAATAGCAGACTGGTGTTCGTGAAGAACTTATTACGGAGGCTAAGAGGAAGCCAAGAATGAAGGAATGCCCGACTGGCAGCCATCAATCACCTCCTTTTAAAGATGAACTGATGCTTCTTTTTTAAAGTAACAGTTCACACGAAGGTCTCTAACATAAATATGCAAAGCATCAGAGCAATTACAGTTGCCTGGTCCTGTTAGCGTTTCCTCGCTTGTTGGGGGAGATGAATCCATTCTGTCCTGCCCCGTCGAGGTTTCTTCCAGGAGAATGAAGGCAGGCTCTTCTCCAGAGAAGGGATCCAGTTCAGCGAAGGTTAATTATTGGCACCAACAGAATAATAATATCTTCACGCGCAAAGACAGAGACACATTTGCATACAGATTTCTATGTTCTAAGATGCTATATCCCGAGCAGAGTCCCCCCAGAAGAACCAGTTCATGAGGTCTTGCTGGAGAACTAAGGGGTGACGGCAGGCGGTCCTCAAGGCCGGCAGCTGCACGCAGACGTAGAATCCGCTGCTGTGGCCTCACAGCTCGCGATGCCTTTTCCACTTCACCTCTGGCCTTGTCATTCCTTGCTCAGAAGCCGTTAAAGCAACATTTGCCCACTTTACATGGTGGGCCTTGGGCCGGGACCGTTCTCTGTTGGGGGGCCTGTTATGTGCCTCATAGGGTGTTTACCAGCACCCCGGGTTCCATCTGTACCCCTCTCCCCATATTTTGACAACCAAAAATGTCTTCAGATATTGCCAGATGTCCTCAGAGGGGCAAATCTCCCCTGGGGGCAAGCACAGCTTGAAGTTACCTGGGTGCTGTAGACAGTCTCCTCTCCCATCTCCCCTGCCCGGGGGTCTCCATCTAATCCCCTGTGACCGCCCACGAGTCATGTGTGACAGGCAATGACAGACAGCCCCACGGACTTCTCGCACCTTCTCAGTTGTCCCGGGACCAGCTGCTGTCCCATGTCTTCCCTGTGCCTTTTCCTTGCAGGCCCTGCTCGTTGCCGTGGCCCAGTGCTGGGCCAGGGCCTGCAGTGTAGACACGCAAGTGTCTTGATCCTCCTCTGGTCTCCATCTGCCCAAATGCGCTCTCCCTCAAGATCCCAACACGCTCGTTTCCAGGGCTCTGCAAGGCTGTCCTCTGGTTGAGCGCCTGAATGTGTGGAAGCTCTCCTGGGCTCCATTCCCTCGTCGCCACCCGCAGCCGTAGGGCCTTGGGCCACTGGCTTTGACTTCTTAGTGCCTCAGTTTCCTCATCTGCAATGTGGACACGGCAGTGGACCCACTTCGCAGGTTCCTTTCGAGCATTTCTGTGAAAAAGCACCTCATGGACAAGAAGGGCATCAACACCTGGGCTAGCAGTTTGCAGGATCTCGGAACCTGAGGGCTCCGCTTTCTCTGCAGACTTGTTTGTTCACTGGCCTCAGCTTCCCTTGGGGCATCATCTTGCCCGCGCCTTTTCGTGAACCACAGTCAGCTTCTGCATGTGACAAATCTGGGACAACCGGAAAGAGCTCTGAAGTGTGCGCAGCCTGAAGAGTTGGGGCGAACAGAGTCACAGGTCATTCCAGTGTGTGTGTGTATGCACGCGTGTGTGCACCTGTGCTCATGTGTACACACGTATGGGCCCCACTGATGTGTCCTAGTGTGAGTTGGTCTGAGTCCATGAGAGCAGACCCTCTGTCAGAGTCTTCTCCTGCCCTCGCGTCTCTGTCCTTCAGTGAAGGAAAGTGTGCTTTCGGCAAAGGCTAGTTTCTCAAGGCCAGGTCCTTTCCATCCTGATAGCACATTTCAGGCTAACAGATTTTTATTGTTCAGGACTAAAAATGGAAGAATGGATTTAGAAATAGACTCCAAGGTCCACCTCGGGGACTGATGAAAATGTCGATTTCTTGACAGAGACTCAGATGTAGTCTGAAACTCTGAAGCAGGGCACCTAACTCTGAATTGTTAAATAACATGGGAGCCGTGTAACTCACCTGGTGGGAGAAGCACGCATTGAACTAAGCCAGCAGACTGCACGGCGCACCTGCTGTTGCAAACACCCCTGGTGCCTGAGCTTGCAAGCGCCGCCATGGTGAGGAGGGAGCAAGAACTGTTTTCCTGCTTGCTTTCTGTCGTGTTCTGGAGAGTGGAAGTTATGTGCATGGAGGGAATTTCTCTTTTAAACGAATGGGTTGGCTTCTTATTTCACATTCCACGACTCTTACAAACAGGTCACTCTGGGGGGGGGACAAGGCGGCTGTCTTCCCAGCTGGACGAGGCCATGGGGTAGGCGTGAGGCCGAGGGCAGCACAGACCGTCGACACGTTCTGAGAATTATCTCAGCCCGTCAGGCGTGGAGACCATGACTTCAGAGCGCCCCTTTCGGGAAGGCTCTGTGGCCAGGTGCACCACAAAAGGATCCCATATGGCTCCAATATTCTGGGGAGGTGGATGCATTTTTGAGCATAACCCAAAGATGTGAAATAATCCATCCTTGGTTTGTTTCTAGATGATTAATCTCTCCTTGATATCCAAGACCTGTCTTATGATTAATCGACGTTCTCCTGCAACCAAGAATCTGTGTCACGTCCTCAAGAGTAACCGAGCCCCACGACCAGCACGATTTATTTAAGAAACAAAAGCGCAAAGGCTGTTAAAGCTCCTCCTTCCACTTCCCTGTTTGCCAGTAATTTCCTGCCATCAATGGCTTCCTCTTTCTTCCCTATGGTTTCTGAAGGAAGTGCTGTTCCTCATCAGCATACCCTCCCCAAAGGACTCTGATTTCTTCGGATTTTATGTTACCACTGTCCAGTGGTGGCGGGGGGGTGGCATCTCCCCTCTTGCCATCTCACCTTCTCAGAAGTTCCCTGATCTCTCTCCTCTCCCTGAACATGCTCTCAGGTGTCTCTTTTTAATAAAGAAATAGATAAGTCCTTAAAATACATGAATATACTTCCAAGCCTCAGGTTCCTCATCTTGAAAAGGGTGTCAGAGCTGCTACCCCTCAGGGTCTGGTGAGGGCTCGATCAGTGAGAGCCGAAGGCTGCAGAGAGGGCTGGCCCAGGCACTGTCAGGTGTCCGTCTCGGTGACGTCGTCTGCCCCCCTCACCCCCCCACTCCTCATCGCCCTGCAGCAGCTCGACCCCCGCTCCCTGCCCCTCTCTCCGGCTCGGCGCTGCCGCCCCCGCTGGCCCGGGGCTCGTTCTCCTTGGTGTCAGCGCCTGAGTGGGCTAGGACCTTGCACCTCCCTTTTGATTCTCCGTCGTGGTCTGCAAGGGAGCTTTATGGTATCTCCCCCTTTAGAAGAATCGTTTGCTGGCTGTGGATGTGGCGCTGTGGCTGCCATTTTTCTGATGGTGTCAGAAACAAACTCGGAGTCTTAGAAATTCATCCCCGACCTGTGTCGTGACCGGTGTGGGCCTGATGATGCTTTTCCTCCGTCCTTCTGTGGACGATCCCGAAAATGTCACGGCTCCTCAGGACTGCCTGTGCTGAGTTCTCATCTCTCCCCTCCCCTC
>PVIJ01025587.1:0-10460 GCA_004024925.1 Scalopus aquaticus
AAAAAAAAAAAAAAAAAAAAAGAATGTGGGACTTGGGAAATTAGTTTGCGTTTCATATCTGCTACCTTTTAGCTGTGCAGAAGCTCACAAACTAGTTCCTATCTCCAAAGATCAGTTTCCTCAGCAACAGAGGAGAGCAATAGTTATAATTAATAGTCTCTGTAAGGGCCAAAAAGGGTCTTTTATGTCAACTGTCTTCCACAATGTCTGAAACACAGTAGGACTCATTAGGTGATAGCCCCCTCCACTGTCCTCTTCTTGACTCACAGATACAGGCAGTTGAGCTTTTCATATGTATATATTCCAGAAAGATTCTAAAGTAGTTATAATTTGTGGTTGCACCCAGTGGTTTCCTAATGATATTTAAGAACAAGGAAGTTATTTTTCCTTTTTCATGAAGGACATTTTAAAGCTAATAAAAGTTCCATTTTCTTTCTTCCATCCTGTGCATTATATTTGAACACCTTTGGCATAACTGGCCAGAAAATATATTTGAGACTTGCACAAAATTGTAAATGTACTAAATATCAGTAATGGTAAGTTTTATTTGTTTTATACCACTATAAAAAGGAGGAAAGAAAAACAATAGAAATAGATCTTTTTCTTCCTTTAAAAAAGGCAAATTGGCAAAGGTAGTGGTTCCAGATAAGTTGCATCTGTTTATCCATTGCTTTATAGCTGAAAAGAAGTAGCTGAACCAAATAAAAAAAAATGGCTGAAATGTTTGGATTGAAAACTATATCTTAATATACCCATTTGCTATAAAGATGTTTGTCGTAGACTTTTTTATAATAGTGAAAAATTGAAAGCAATCAAAATAGCTCATTTAGTGAAATGAATAACAATGGTAATAATGAAGATTTATTGAACCTAGTAGGTTATCAGACACTATTTTAAGTATTTTACATATATTAACTCATGTAATTCTTATAATAAAACTATGAGGTGAGTAGTACTATTATTCACATTTTACAGACGAGGAAACAGGCACAGAAGTGTTAGTAAATCCTCCAAATTGCTTTCGCTGGTAACTGGTGGAGCAGGCTCTCTACCTAGGCATGTAACTTTGGAGACCAATTTTGATGTATTGAAATAATGTAATATTTGGCAACTTTAAAATGTTGCCTAAAATACTTTCATTCATGACATAAAAATGATTATGAAATAACAAAACAAGAAATGTAGGATAAAAATTATCCTAGAAGAGCAAAAGGGACTACTGGTGATGGTGCATGGGTGAATTGGTGGTGAAAATTCTATGGGGACAACAACTTAGAAAAGAAAGCAAACATTGTACAAAAATGAACAATGATATAATGTATAAATAAATAAATAATTTTAAAAATGTTTATGATGATTTCTCTTAAAGAGTAGATTATAATTATTTGCTCCTATTAGGAAGTCTTCCATTAACTTACATTTTTAAACTTAAATTCCTTTTATATTCAGAAAAAATAAACTATGTATAATAGCATATAATTTGCATAGCATTTTTATGAATCTCTAAGTTAGTCCATGTAACTGAAATGCTATTTTAGTTTATTTATTTTGATTTATTTTTTACTGAGGTAACATTGGGGTATCCCCATCAGGCGTTACCACCATAGAGCATCCACCACCAGTTTGCCCATACTCCACCACACACCATTATGCTTCCCTTCCTCCCTTTTCCTTCCCCTCCCCCCACCCTCTCCTGTGAGGGTCTTAGTTCTGTAGTCACACACCATCATGAGGTGATTTAATTCACTTCTCCAGCCAGTACTTAACGTTGATGAACAATACCCATAGAAGGAGGCATATTAAGTTATATTTGAACACTCTTCCGTTGATGCAAAACTCACTACTCCTCAAGCAGTACAATCCACATACAAACTTTGCTCTTTAATTTGAGAACTTGTAAAAATTAGTATGTTGTGAAAAGGAACTTTTTATTTTATATAGATTTTATACATGTTAGTCATATGGTCTACCACATGATTCTGGATAACAAGATCCCAGGAGAAAGGATCTTGCTATCTGGACTATTCTATTATTTGAAGCAAGCAGCTCCTGTTTCTAACCACTTTCTGTTCTGTCAACCTATGAGGATCTATTACTTGCGTTCTTGTTGCTTACATGAATGTGCCTAGCTATTTGATTTGTATGCCTATCATTCTAAGCGAGCCATGACATCTCTGCACTGAAGTGGTCAAGTTAGCAACCCATTGGGGAAACTCCGAGAGTGATAATCTTATACTGGCTCTTACGACTCAAGATGACATTCTTAAATAGAACAAATAGAACTTTATATTATGAAAAATAACTTCCATGGAATGAATAGTTCCCATATGTCAGGCTCAGTGCTAGATGTTTTAAAAACATGATCACACTTGCATCATTTTTATCATCCTTAAGTAGGTGCTCTTCTTATTTGGAGATGATGCTAATGTTTACAGAGATTAAATAATTTTTCCAATGTCATAAAGGTAGTGAATGACAGGACTTTAACTCAAGTCTTTCTGAGTCCATTGTCAATCTATTTTCTAAGTCACTCTTCTGCTTCTCTATTTATATTATAACTTTCTTTTTTTAATTAGAAACATCCCAACATTTATTAATTGTTCACTAGAATATTTATTAGTTCCAGAAGTGAAAGAATACTGTTTTAAAAAAAAGAGTCGTTGAGAATACTTCATCTGTGTTCAATACTATGCTAAATTCTGATACAGATGTGAAAGATAATTCCAAATCTTAAGCTCATGAGAGAAACAGATGGTGAAAAATGGGAAGGATGTCCAGAAGAAAGTTTCAGACAGAGAGAAAAACATGGGGACAATTT
The DNA here is from genome assembly GCA_004024925.1 of Scalopus aquaticus. NCBI lineage: Eukaryota > Metazoa > Chordata > Mammalia > Eulipotyphla > Talpidae > Scalopus > Scalopus aquaticus. The sequence goes on from PVIJ01025587.1 coordinate 2,819, forward strand.
GAAGAGAATGAGATAATGAACTTGACAGTCATGAGAATAAATACATATTGAAAATATATGGTACATGTATTGCTGAAGAACTGAGTTTGTTTTTTTCCTCCAAATATGTTTATATATACACATGCACATCACATTTTTCTGATCCACTATTCTGTCCTTGGACACTTAGGTTGTTTCCATAACTTTCCATTTCTTTGGTTCCTTTTCTTTCTTTTAACATCTTATAGTTTTCTTTGTAAGGCCCTTTATAGCCTTTGTTAAGTTTACTCCTATTTATTTAATTCTTTTTGTTGTAATTGTGGGTGGAATTGTTTTCTTGATTTCTTTCTCTTCTAAATCACTGTTTACTTTCAGAAATGAAACTAATTTTTATAAATTGATTTTGTATCTTGCCACTTTACCAAACTGATTTATTATTTCAGTTTTTCAGTGGTCTCTAGGATTTTCTTTTTCTTTTTTTTCTAAATGATTTATTTATTTTTGCATACAAGCTAGGGTACAGGCCAGAGGCATGGGGTGGTGAGAGGGTTCACCAGAGACACAGTGGGGAGCAGAACAGGCAGATCAACGGAAATACACTGCTGAGGGAAGCAGTGGGCGAGGCAGGAGAGGTCTGCCACACCATATGGGAATCTCCCCGGCCAGGCGTCGAACTCGCTTGGCCACTACAGACAGCTCCACAGCGCTTAACCTGCTGTGCCACCAGGGAGGCCCTCTAGGGTTTTCTATATATATTATCACTCCATCCTCAAATAGTAATGGTTTTACTTCTTCCTTCAGAATTTGGAATCCTTTTATATCTTTCTCTTGCCTGATTGCTTTATGTGTGACTTCCAATACTACATTTAATAGCTGTAGCATAAGTGCACTTCCTTATCTTTTACTGGATCTCACAGGAGAAGTTCTTTTACCATATGATCATATTAAAAGATGCAGAGAAAGCATTTGATAAGATTCAACATCCACTTATTATTTAAAAAAAAGCCTCAAAAAATTGGGGATAGATGTAACATTCCTCAATATAGTAAACACCATTTATGATAATATTCTGTTAATGACTATGTGTCTTGATGTAGATCTCATTAAATTTAAATACCAGGTATTCTTTTAGTTTCATGAACTTGAATATCTAGTTCCTAACCCAAGTTGGGGAAGTTTTACTCTATCATTTCTCTTCTGTCGCTCTTCTCTTTCTGGAAATATCCATTATCCTTATGTTGCCTTTCCTAATGAAGTAGGATAGGTCTCAGAACATTTCTTCATTTTATTTTCTCCTTCCACCTGCGTCCTTTATGTATTTTGATCTTCAAGGTCATTAACTGAGTCCTACATTTTGTTTAGTCTGCTTCACAGCTTTCTGCAGAATTTTTTATCTCCTCTATTTATCTTTTTGCATCTTGAAATGCCTGTATTTTCTTGTTTAAACCTTCAATTTCTAACTTCTATGCACTAATTATATTTCTCAAATCATTCATTTTTTTCCGTATTTGCTGCATTTCCTTCCATTTCTTTAAATTTCTTTATCAAGGCAATTAAAAAATTTATGTTTATTATTATTTGTATCTTTTACATTATCGTGTATTTACCGTGGGTTACCCACCACCGATTCACCCGTGAACCATCACCACAGTCCCTTGTGCTTCCCTCTCCCCCATTTTGAACCCTTATCCTCCCCCTCCCTCTCTGAATCTCTCTCTCTTGTTTGGTTTCTCTAGATTCCTGTAATAAGTGAAACCATTCTATATTTTTCTCTTTCTTTCTGGTTTATTTTGCTGAGCATGATCCCTTCTAACTCCATCCATGTTGCTGCAAATTGCATGTGTTTATCTTCTTTGAATGCTGAATAGTATTCCATTGTGTATATGTACCACATCTTCTTGATCCAATCATCTATTTTTGGGCATCTGGATTGTTTCCATACCTTAGCTATTGTAAACAGTGCTGCAATAAACATATGGGTGCATGTATCCCTTTGGATTACTGTTTTTGTGTCCTTCTGGTAGATTCCCAAAAGTGGTATTGCCGGGTCATATGGCTATCAAGGTAATTTTCAACAGTTTGATAGGCATAGAAGATCTTCCATATCTTTGTCATTGGGTTCCAAAGAGTTGTTTCTTCTTTGTGTGATATACTCCTTTGAGTTACCATGTGTTTTTTTTGTCTGCCCATTTTGTTGTATTAGATCTTCTTCCCCACATGTTCACAAATTGGAAGCCTCAGGGGGAGACAAGAGGGCATGCTGAGGAGTGAGTACCACTCCCAACTGCACACTGGCCACTAACAACCAGGAAGTCCTTTGTTTGCAGGTTCTAGTCACTGTGGTTATTTGCAGTCTCTAGCTACACACTCTGAATGCAGGTCCCAAGGGAGGAGGGGTTTGTGTATACTCAGTTTTTCTGCAGCCCATGTTCTAGAAAGCCCTGTTGAGAAGGTTATGTGGGTGATAAATCAGAGGTGCTGTGCTCTTCCCCACTATGCAAAAACAGACTCCAGAAATAGAGCCAGTTTTAGGCAAGCACTTTGTCTCCAAAGGGGGTATAGAAAAAGCCACTGGGAAAACTGAGTTCACTGTGGCTCCTTGCAGTTTCTTTCTAGGTGCAGGCTGGAGGTCATGTGGGGTAGGTTTCCCCAGTGCAGGCACAGACATCCTGGGAACCCAGAGGCAGCTGTGTAGCTCTCCCTGCTATCGATCCCAGACCTCAGCCACCTGGGTGTCCTTTGTTGAACTGTTGAGCAGGCTATACTCTCACTGAGAATTATGCACTCTCCTTCCCAGGCCATGGCCATGGCGGACTCTGAGGGTCTGGAATATCTGACCCTTGGGGATAGGGTATTTCCCTCCCTGTGAACTGGAACTTTTCCTGACTTAGTCTTTCTCAGTTGTTCTTACCAGTTTCTTTCTAAGAAACTGATGATTTCTTCCTCAAAAACTGATGATTTCTTCCTCAGAAACTGATGATTTCTTCCTCAGAAACTGATGATTTCTTCCTCAGTTCCACTCCAGATGTGGCTGCTCTTTCCAAATGCTCATCCTCAGTATCTCTGAAGGAAGCGGTGACTCAAGGATCCTGTTCATCCACCATTTTCCTTAATCCCAAGAAATAATAACTTTCTCCTTGGTGATTCAAGATCATAATGATGAACATCAGTTACTATGCGATGATACTTTAGAACACTGACATATTTACAAGCATCAGAGGCTTACAGGTCAAAGAGACTGTGCTTTGGGAGTCAATCTATCCTCTCATACTGACGCTTTCAGTTGTACCTCTGTTACTTATGAGTGTGCCAGCTCTATTATATTTTCTGATGTGCAACTTATTTCTATGGAGTATTGTCAGCATCAGTAAGCTGGATGTGTCAAAAAGTTGCATTTCAGGGGCCTCCCTGGTGGCACAACGGATTGAGTGCAGCACTGTGCAGCTATCCAGAGCCATTGCATCACCAGTTAGATACCCGGCCAGAGAGATTCCCACATGGCGCAGCAGACCTCTCCTGCCTCACCCACTGCTCCCCTCAGCAGTGTACTTCAGTCAATCTGCCTGTTCTGCTCCCCACTCTGTCTCTGGTGAATCCTCTCACCACTCCACACCTCTGGCCAGCTTGTATGCATAAAATATATATTTTTTTAAAGGTTGCATTTCAAGGAGGAGTCAGTAAGCTCTGAGGAAAGTTTTGAGGGACACCTCTTTTGTGTCTTCTTAAGCAAGTGAATGTTAACAGGTGTGCTTTGCCACTCAGAGACTCAGTTCTTGGCTATCTCCTGTAATATTGATTGCTCTGAATAAATGAAATGAGATGTTTTAAGCATCTCACTAGGCCTGACAGCACAGTGAGCAGATTTTCTAAATATACTTGTCTCATCAAACATTGAGAAAAATAGTAGAAAAATGATATTTGTTCATGTCTCCTTACCTTCACTACCTCTGCTCCAAATTGAATTCTTATCCTTGCTTCCCTTTAAGTAGAATGGCTATACATCCCTGTTTCTAAGATCATCCTGAATTAATAATTATTACAATTACATATAATTAATCACGCCTCTTTAATAGTTAAAAGAATTAGAAGTACAACATCAATTATAATAAGGGAATAAATGAAAATCAAAACCACAATGAGATACCAACTTACATTAGTGAGAATGGCACCTATTAAAAAAACTAGCAACAACTAATGTTGGTGAGGATGTGGAGAAAAAGGAAGTCTCCTACACTACTCTTACCTTTACACCTACTTTTCCCATTAGAAGATATCCTTCAACTAAATGACATATGAACCAAAATCATCTTATTTTAAGTTTCTTTATGCCAAAGGAGGGCTGTCACTTTGATTTTTTTTTTTATTTTGGCAATAAAATCTTTGAAAGTCAGTTCTAGCTAAAATACAAATACATTGTAATTAAGTATTCTGTCGTAAATCTTTCATATATATACATATATACAATCTATATATACTTCTAAGGTACACTGAAATTAGCAGATACCAAATGTGCATGTCTACAGGTGTGTGTGTGTGCACGGGCATGTGTGTGTACTTGATTGGATAAATAGGACATAACTGAAATGATCAAGTTTGCTTTCTTGATTTATCTCTACCCATTTGTCTCCCCAAGAACTCACAAGTTGTACCCTGGCCAAGCATGTACCTTTCCTCCCAGTTCCTATCTTACACACACACACACACACACACACACACACACACACACACCACACCTAATCCCTACCCTATAGATTAACACGTGTACTTTAATATTTTTGTGTGCAAAGATTTTGACTTCCCAATTAGACTGCAAATGCTGGCAAATTTTAAGAGAGGGATTTTCACAGTTTTAGAACAAGAACGTGATTCCGAGATTAATTTCTGAGTAGTTTTCCCTGCTCTCCCTCTCCCTCCTGCCCCCCATCTGCCCCATCTGTTTTCTTCCTATGTTAAAGACTGCTAATGCTTCTCTGTTATGATGTACAGACAATACATTATATGTCACCTTCCACTGGCCCCACCCAGCCTCCCCTGTCAACTACGCCCCTGCAGTGCCTCTCCTCAGGATTAGGAGGCCCTCATGCTCAGTTTGTGCTACTTGTCTAGCTTCGCCTCTTTTTTTTTTTCTTTAAAGATTTTATTTATTTATGCATACAAGACCTGGGGTATAGGCCAGAGATGGTGGGGGGCGGGCAGGTGAGAGGATTCATCAGAGACAGAGTGGGGAGAAGAACTGAAATACACTCCTGAGGGGAGCAGTGGGCAAAACAGGAGAGGTCTTCTGGGCCACATGGGAAGCTCCCTGGCCAGGCATCGAACTCGTGCTGCAGTGGCTGTGGATAGCTTCATAGTGCTGCGACTTAACCCACTGGGTCATCAGGGAGGCCCCTAGCTTCGCCTCTTACACTTCTTTCCAGTTCCAGGACTTGCTACACCTGATGCTGGGCATGGCTCACCTTCTCTGCCCTCTTTTCTGCTTGGCCTGCCCCATGACCTTCAGAGCTTTCGCGTGCTTGATAAACATCTTATTACTGTGCTAACATTAGTCACTATTTTTTACTTAAATTATCTTCTTAGTTGTCTAATTCCCATATATATTTTAAGTGTCTTTAGAATGAAGATTAATAACTCAATCAACCCTGGGGGAGGGGGTGGGGGGGTAGAAGCACAAAGAACAGTGTTCAACATGTATGTCTTTGATAAATATTTCTTCAGCACTGAATATGAAAACATGACTATTGAATATTTGTCCCAAAGGAAAGACTCTTTAATGGGGGCATATCAAGCATTTCAGCAAGCCACTGGAGAATATATTTTAGAGGCAGGAGGACTGTTTTCCTCTAATTATACCTGAATGTGGATCCTTATTCATTCCTGGATACCTTTCAATCCAGTTGCACCCAAGAGAGAAAGCATCTAGGACACTTTCTCTCCCAGTCCTTGCCTTTTCATGAATGAATAATGACTTTCCTTAGGGCATGGCATTTTGGAACCTATACCATTTGGAACTGTTGACTCCTCATTCTCAGTAAAAGGTGGGAAGGGAAAAGAAAGTGACTCTGACCGCTAGTGTTAAAGCTTACAATCAGCCCACCTTCCTGTCACTTCTCCCTACCCCTTTCCTCTACCTGACACTATCCCTAAGGCAAAACCTCTGTATCATTACATACTACCTCCCTCAGACTGAATGTTAGTGCTGTCCAAAGAATTCTGTGTCAGGATACTTGGCAGTTAATTCTAGCTTTGACTCTAGCTATAGGATTAATGGTATCCTTTAGATACTTTGGGTCCCACTTAACACATGTGCCCACTGGGAGTGTAAGATTGCATTATCTTGTCATAGTGACTTCGAATTTCCCCCATGATACCAATTTTAACCTGATTTCACTAAAAAAGATAAAGAAAAAAAGAAAAGAATAAGAGAGAAAGGAGACAGTGGCAGAGTGTTTGATAGGATCATGGCTTATTAACTCTTCTCTAATTGAGGTAGTAGCATTGGTTTGCAACAGTGTATGTGATCCAAAGGCACAGATACCAGCTGGTGCTTAAGGGTGATTTTGTCTTGGTAACTACACCTTTGGGAGTGACAAGTGTGTGTCCCACTGTATAGATCTGGAAGGTTCACACACTAGACTAGGGATCTCCTAGACCAACACAGCTTGGAAAGAAGTGTGTCTGATCTCAGAGGATGTTTTTGAAAAATGGAGATACGTTTAAGGTAACTTGCTTTATCTCTTTTGTCAAGAAACCCACAATTCATGTTAGCCTGCTCAAAATTGTTATTCCCAAGTACTTTAAAACAGTACTCAAACCTCTAGATAAGTAGACAATACAGAGATCATTTTTCTCTCTCCATTGGTATAACAATTTTTGATGACTGTAAAAGGTCATCTGCCTTTTAATATTCTAACTAACACAGCATCTGCTAATGGGACAATATTTTCTCAAGGTGAAATCACAGGAAGTCTGAAACACTACGTGGTAAATAATTGCCTTTGCAAGAATAATAAATTTCATTTAAAATACTATTGGTTTTATTCTAGAGTGAGTTACTTTAATAATCTTTAAAAGTGAAAATGTAGAAAACAAACAAAATGACTTCCATTAGAGACAACCATTTTAGCATGTTTCTCCCCACCACCTTTTACATTTATTTATATAAATATGATCACATGATGCATACTATTCAGCTTTCTTTTTTTTTTTTTAATCAGTGTTTCACTCAACACCAGTACATACAGAACTGTGCTAGTACATATCGATCTTCTGTGCTGGTACATACAGATCTTCTAAAAGTCCCAGACTAGGCGTGAGATAGTTATAGTAGGGGAGTCACTTAACCTTTCTATGTCTCAGTCTACTCATCTTTAAAATGAGAATTCTAGAGGCCTCCCTGGTGGCGCGAGGGGTTAAGTCTTGGCATTATGAAGCTATCATCAGCCACTAAAGCAAGATTTTGATCCCATAAAGGACCTGGATGTAAGACCTGAAACCATAAAATGTATAGAAGAAAATATAGGCAAAACTCTACATGACATACATCTCAGCAAAATCTTGAAAGTCTCATCCCTCAAAGCGAAGGAAGTGAAAGACAAGATAAACAGATGGGATTACATCAAAATAAAAAGCTTCTGTACAGCAAAAGAGACATTAACCAAAACTA
>PVIJ01025588.1:0-10458 GCA_004024925.1 Scalopus aquaticus
AGCTGGGGTACAGGCCAGAGGCGTGGGGCGGCGAGAGGGTTCACCAGAGATGGAGCGGGTAGCAGAACAGGCAGATCAGAAATACACTGCTGAGGGGAGCAGCGGGCGAGGCAGGAGAGGTCTGCCGCACCATGTGGGATTCTCCCCGGCCGGGCTTCGAACTCGCGTCGCCGCTGCCGACAGCTCCACAGCGCAGCGCCCAACCGCTGCGCCACCGAGGAGGCCCCTGATTCCAAGATGTTTTATATAAAGCCACAGTAATCAAGATAGTGATAGTGTGGTATTGGCATTTCAAAGATTTCTTAGAACACAAAAATAGGAAACAAAAGAAAAAAAGAGGGTAGATTTGATTAATCAAAATAAGACTATTGAGAAAATAAAAAAAAATTAAGCCATAGAGAGGCTTATTTACAAATAATTGTGAAACCTGTGTCTAATAAAAGATTTGTTTTCCAGAGCATACAAAAAACTCTTACTTCTTAATTGTAAGAAAAAGAAACCAATTTAAAATAGGCTGAAAATTAAATATACATGTCATCTACAAAGTTAATACATTCCAGTGATGCTTTATATCGTTAGTCTTGCAGAAGTATAAAATAGAACCAGTGAGAAAAATACAAACTGACTAGAATGGTCTAAACGTTCATTTTGAAAAAAAATTTATGCTCAGGGTTGCCTAGGACATAGAACAGGTAGGATTATCGTACATTGTTGATGAGAAGGCAAAATGGTTTAGCCACTTTGAATAATAGTTTGGCATTTTGTTGTTATAGATACACACTTACCACATGACCTGGTGTTATGGGCTGAATTTTGTCTCCCCAAAAAGTATGTTAAAGTCCTAAACATCACTATCTTATTAGAACGAAACCTTATTTGGAAATAGGGTTAGCAGTTTAAGATAAGGTCATACTGAAGTAGGGTGTTCTCTAACATGATTTCTGTTTCTTACAAGAGAGATAGAGACAGGCTAGGTACCTTCATACAGCTGTATGAAGACAAAGACATAAAGGGAGTACGCTATTAAGATTGAACACTGTTAAGTTTGGGATTATGCAGCTGTGCACCAAGGATTGGCAGGGATTGCTGACAATGCCTGAAACTCAGGGAAAGCATTCCTGGGGCTTGAAGAGAACATGGGTCTACCAACACCTTGATTTCACGTTCCAGCCTCAGTACTATGAGAGTATACATTTCTGTTAAGCCACCTGATTTACTGGGCTGGCGAAAAAGCTATGATGCATTTTTGCAACAAAAAACATAGAAAATATATGTCATGACTTTTCCGACAACCCAGAATTATGGCAACTTTAGGAAACAAATATACTTAGCAGTACCATTTACGGGCATTTGCTTCAGAAAAAGTGAAAAACATTTTCATGCAAAGATGTACTTGAATATTTATAGCCATTCTGGTCCTGATAGCTAAAAGCTGTCTAGTGTCTACCAACTTGGTGAATGGATAATCAAATTCCGACATTTCTATATAGAATAAATTGATGGCTATTTCAATAATGTAATAGATTTGTCCATATAATGGAATGAACTATTGATAGACATCACAGCATAGCAAGTCTAAAGGGATGCTAAATGAGAACCAACCTAGTTAGAAATTTCTACATGGTGTATATATGCTTCTACTGACCACACATTGTAGACATTGTAGAAAAGGCAAAAATAGTGACAGCAGATCAGTAGTTTCCAGGACAAGAGGTAGGACAGATTAAATGCAAAGGAACACAAGGACACCCCTTTGGGAGGTAGTGGAAATGTTCTTATGATTGTGGTAATGTTACAGTATTGTATACATTCATCAAAACTTAACTATTTACTTCAAAATGGTGAATTTCATCATAAATAAATTATACCTTGACAAAGCTGATTAAAACCTTTTAAAAGGAATCTAATAAATGATTACATTGAATATATACTGAATATACTTTTAGGTTGAAAAAAATACTTGTCTTAAGCTTATACAGATGATACTTTTTGGCTATAAGATTTCTACTAATAGTGTCAAAAAGGGCTGTATCTATATAATGAAAAATAAATAATGAAAAATATGTATGAAATATATGTGAAAATAAATATATAAATATCTATATAATGAAAAATAAAGATAATGTCCTCTAGAAAAGGATTCTACTCATGATAAAGACTTATATGTCAAGGAGTTGAATAAAAATTAAATGAAATGGGAGAGTAGAGAATGGCATTGTTTGCAAGTTAATTTTTTATTGCATTGGATGGTTTAAACTATCTGTAGATAAATGGGTAAATATTTTAAGTAATCATTTGACTGCTTGCTTAACATTCTTATAAAGCAGTTGGGAGGATTTTTTTTCTCTTTTTGCTGGGAAAATGGGGGATTGCTTTAAACTGAGGTATATAGAGAATTTTTACCTAGTTAGGCAAAATTAATGTACTTTTTATCCATCTAATGGAAATTGAACATGGTTCTGCACATGTTACATTGTTTTGTATTTAACCATTTTCATGTCTGCAAATTCAGTTAGTTGGCTTCTTATTTTTGTCCTTTATACCTACCACAGTCTGCTGAACTTGACTTCTGATGTACATAAAATTATGAATAGGTGGTTAGGAAAAGATTTTTTTATAAAGACTCCCTTTTGGTCCATAAAGTCTTTTATCATGCTTGATATTTATTCAATATGTATTTATCAAGTAAGTGTTGTGTAGAAAGCATTGTACTAGGTGCTTTGGGACATATAACAGTGCTATAACAGCTAAATTTTAAAAGTTAGAAGAAAACAATGTATTTAGTATTAGGTATTACAGTGGTGGATGAGGCTGTGTAATCACTACAGCTTTCAGGTGGATCATAAGTTAAAAATACTGGAAAAACTAGTTTGATGACAATAAATCACTTTTAGCAGTTATAATAATCAAATTAATCATAGCTTAAAATGTCATTTAACAAATGATTGTTGAGATTTTCGTAAAAATCATTCTCTTTACTGTCATAGTGTTAGGTTGATCCAAAGAGTTGCACTGTGCAGTGAGTGAAATACACTGCCTTAGCAGAATGGAAGACTTGAATTTTCATAAGTAGGCTCTTAGAGGTACTTTATGATGCTTTAACACATTTCCTTTCTTAAAAGACGTACAATGAAGAGTAATGCTTCAAAAATACACTTTTTTCATTTTTAAAGTAGATTTTAGTCCCCATATAATGTCATGTAGCACTTGAGACAAAGCCCTTTACCCTCTTTTTGTAGGTGTGTGTTGAACAGCAATAGAAGCTTAGAAATGTCTTTTTTATAGATCATCAGTCTAGCTCAATACTAATTATTAAAATGGATGTCAAGGTTTTCAGTGAGTGCTCTGTAACATAACTTTTTTTAAATATTGCAGATTGTAATAAGGTTTTGTCTAATAGAATTATATTCATGGTTGCTTCTTTGACTTGGTGAATTAAATGACAGCTAAGCCTCTGCAGTGTAGTCTAGAAGAGCACTGACATATGGGACAGAAAGCCTCGTCTCCACAATTACAAAATGAAGGGTCATCTGGGAAGACCTTAGAAAAACTTCTGTACAGTTAAACTATCATCAAACTGAAAAGTTATTCTACTGAATGGGAGAAACTACTTGCACAGCATACATCTGACAAGGGGTTAATTAATATACATGATATATGAAGAAGTCATATAACTGAACAATTTTAAAAAACATCGAATAACAATTAAAAATGGGCAAAGAGCTGACTAGACACTTACCTAAAGAAGATAGACAGAATGCCAAGAGGCACATGAAAAAAAGCTCATTGTCACTTATTAGGGAGTTGCAAATCAAAACCTCCTTGAGATACCATCTCAAACCTGTGAGAAAGGCCTGTATAAAAAGGACAGAAAAGTTGTTTTGGCAGAGGTGTGGGGGAAAAGGATACCAAAGTGTAAATTGGCGTAACGTCTATGGAAAACAGTGTGGAGATTCCTCAAAAAATAAAAATTAGAATTTCTGTTTTTGAAGTGATGATGTTAGTAGTAGGGAGTCTTGTACGTTTATGCCTAAACACAGCAGGGCAGCATTATCTTGATAAATTCACTATAATCCAAAGGTGATAATGACTTTTAACAAAAAGTTGTATTATCATAAACTCTTTAACATTTATCTGCACAATGTGAATAACAGTTGCGGAGTTAGGTAATGATGTCGTATCTCAGGATTGGAATATTTTATTTCTTTTCTTTCATTCCCATTCTTTATTCATGTCAGAACCCCTCCCAGCCCCACAGTTGTCTTTTAGATCTTGGCTGTGTATCATATCACTTGATAAGTTTTCAAATGTCAGATGACACGCAATGATTAAATCAGAATCTGGGGGTGGGATTAGGACCTTGGAATCAGTAGTTTTTAAAACACTACGGATGATTCCACTTGGCAGCCAAGGCCACAGCCTACAGCATCAGAAATATAATAATATCATCAATGAATTTGTAATTATGAGACTTGCTTGTTAAAAATTTCCGGGGAAATTTTGTCGTCTTGTTCTTTCCCTATCTGTTCTTACTACTTGAGTGAACCAGTGTTACCTACTTTGGGAGTATTGCCCATACTTTAGATGTGTTAGGACAACAAAAACACGAAGAATCAATGTATTAGGTGCCCTTGCCCTTTTTACTGTACTTTTGGGGGCAATATCCCCTGTCAGTGACTTTGCAGAGTTCCAGTATTATTGTATGTTAATAATTTTGTGTTGTTTGTTCAATATATTTATAAACTGTCTGAGAACAGAATTTGTGTCTAATCTGTTTTTCACTCTATTTTCAATACTTGACAGTGCCCAGAACATGGTAGGTACTTAGTAAATAAAACAAGAATGAATCTTGAACGTTGAGTTTGGAAGGATCTCACTCTTGTGTTTATGAACTGCATATATTATTAAGCTTTATGATTACATTATTCATGGGGAAGAAAGATCTTATGTAACACAGAACATAAGCAGGAGCTATTGAATTTTGAAAGTCTTTTGCATGCCAGGGATTCTTTTTGGATATTACTAAGTTTTCAATGAGAGGCAGCACCATGACACAAACAATTCCTGGTAGAAGCTACTTTTCCACATACGACCCTCATATCAAAATTTCAAAGTCAAACCAAACGAAACACAGAAAAACTAATGGACAAACAGATACTTTTAGAGTCTAGGCTTATATTTGATCTTGATAATCATTGGGGGTTGGCATATTTATCAACTTGCTAGTTGTACTTTACCCATTCATAGTCTGTCTTAAAGCAGAAGGTGGAAAATGAAAAAGATGCTTCTCAAATATGGTTCACAAAGTATTGGCAAAATGACTTTTAAGTTTGGATGAACCCTTAAATGTATAGTATACAGAAAATGTGGGAAGGAAGCAAAGAAAGGATAAGTAGTTCAGCCATGTAAAAGCTTTTATTAAATCTGTTACACTGGTCAACAAATTTTTTTTTTTTTTTTTTTTTTTTTAAGATTTATTTTTTTTTTTATTTATACATACAAGCTGGGGTACAGGCCAGAGGCGTGGGGCGGCGAGAGAGTTCGCCAGAGACGGAGCGGGGAGCAGAACAGGCAGATCAGAAATACACTGCTGAGGGGAGCAGCGGGCAAGGCAGGAGAGGTCTGCTGCGCCATGTGGGATTCTCCCTGGCCGGGCATCGAACTTGCGTCGCCACTGCCGACAGCTCCACAGCGCAGCGCTTAACCGCTGCGCCACCGGGGAGGCCCCAGGTCAACAAATTTTTACAAAAGTCGTGTAACTGAAATAAAATTAGTCATTTCCTATAAATTTGTATGTGCTTAACATGAATATGACAAATTCTAATTTTTATTCCAGTTTTTCTGTAATCTGTAATAAATTGATGTTTACATCACGAAATGCATGCCAGTCACTGGTAAGCAAATTTTTTAAAAAGTCATTTTACTGAAATAAAATTAGTAATTTCCTATCAGTTTGTATGTGCTCAACACGAATATGACAGTCAAATCCTAATTTTGGCTCTAGGGTTTTTTTTTGTAATCTGCAATAAATGGATGTTTACGTCACGAAATGCATGCCAGTAGTAATAGGCCTGCCGTTAATATCTGTAAAAAATAAAGTCATAGATTACTTACTCGATTTCTTTGCTTGTCTCTTGTACAGCTGTTCAGGAGCATCTCTGGGGAGTGTCCAGCAGTAGTCAGTCAGCATTGTAGTGGACTATTTTCCCTGGTATCTTTGTTCCATTGATGCGATAGCTTGATGAAAATGTTCGCCATGTTCATCACTAACCATACCACAGTTTTCAGGGAAGAAATCCAGATGGGAATGAAGGAAGTGGATCTTTAGGGACATGTTGCAGCCAAGTTTCTGATACTGCATCAGCATGTCTTCTACTAGTTCCTTGTAGTTTTCTGCCCTAACATTCCCAGGAAAATTTGTAGATACTAGGCGAAAAGCATTCCATGCTTGTTTCGCATCACCCTGCAGCAAGTTGTTGAACTGGTCATCTCAATGCAGATGGAATGTTTGGGTAGACTATTTGCAACTTCTTTTGCTTCATTATTCCGCCGGAAAGAGGAGCAGCCAAGCAGAAGTAACAGTCTTTTATGTGGCTGCTTGGCTCTCTCCATACCATGGGGACTGCAGACGGCATGAATGGTATTTTGCCATTTAACCACTGTGAAAGCTGTGTTGTACAGGGAGCACAGCATATATGCGGGGCCCAAGACTTGTCTTGTTCACCAACCTTGCATCCGAAGTAAAGATGATAAGCCTTCTTCACTTGAGAAGTGGTAACTTTTCTTCTGGTTGGCAAATGTCACTTCCCCACAAATAGAGTAGAAATTGTCCATGCTGTTACTGCACTTTCAAGGCATTACTGTTCTGTATTGTGCCTAAATGGATAAAATAATAACAGTTCTATGGAACAGTAGCTTCAATTGTCTCGCACAAAGGCTGAAATATTTTCAATGCTCAACCTTTCCGACGGCTTTCTGTAGTGCACTGCTGATGTCAGCTTACTTCAGCAGCCACCTGACAGTAGTATTGCATTCCTTGAGAAAATGATGCAATCAACTCTGGATGATGTGTGCATGATGGTATTATGCAATGCAATGCAATATTACATCATTGTAGGCTGGTATAGGATGTTGTTGCAGTCCTACTAGATAAAGTTACATGGTGAAACATACACAATGAATTATGTGAAATATCTTCAAAACGAGAGCTAATAAAAAATTTTCAGGGTTATATTCATGTTCAGCACACCAAGATACTACAGATTTGGGCCTTTTAAAGTCAGTAATGATCTCACTGTTCACCAGTGTTACAAGTTTTAGGATTGAGGTTAAGAAAGCAAATTATACACATGGTATTATACGTTTAAAACCTTTTATGGTTTAGATTTTCTTCTGCCTTGTCTCCACAACACCCTTACTACTTCAGTCATTTAAAAATCAGTGGGGTTTTTTTCCTCTTGCCTTCCTAAATTGGGAAAAGAAAACAACAAAAAAAACCCCACACTTTTGTGTACATAATAAGCATTTGAAAAAGAAAAACATATACAGTACAAAGTAGGTTTCCTTTCTACTTTAGAGAACTAAAATTTTTTTAGAGAAAATAACTACCAGCATTTCTTATTTATATTTCTAGAGTCAGCTCATATTGCCAACATACACATGCGGATAGTGTTTGTAGTTTAACCTATTCTAAAAACATTCATATCCCATTCTCTATATTGTCTTTCTTGTAGATACTTGCAAATTTCATTTTTATTTTCCTTACTATGAGTTGGTTTGAGTCCTTTGTCCTTACCAGATGGAAGTCGTCTTTAATATCCTTTTCAAATCCATAGCATAATATCCTTTTCAAATCCATAGCATATCTCTTCATGCAATCAATCTGCTGTGTTTTGCCCCCATTTACTGTTTTTGTTCATTATATGCATGTCACTGGTCTGCCATATATTATCGTGACTTACATGTCATTTGCTCATCCCACGCATCACCTCCTTGTCTTGTTCTGTGCTCTATCCCAGGCTCCACTACTTCCACCTAGGAAGGGGTGTGTGTGTGTGTGTGTGTGTGTGTGTTTTGACATACATATTTTGCAAGTATACATTAATCCTACTATGCACAAAACCAGCTTTTTAGCATCCCTGTATTAGTAAATATTATACTCATTTCAGTTGTACTATCTAGAAAACTATGAGCTGTTCTTCCCCTTCACCCTCGCCACCTATATATTCCAAAATACAGTCTCATTATCTCTAATACCACCATGGTGCATTCTGCCATCTTCATCTGAATTACCACACAGTCCTGGTTCTCTTGAAGAGTATTTTTTGGCACAGGAAACTTTTCAAAGTAAATACTAGTTTCCCAACTCCTTAGAGTATTTTGGTAACTTACTACTGTTTTAGGATAAAGAGAAATATCTTTAATATAACGTGAGAAGATTCTGCGTGGGCATATATTGGTACTTCCCTCTTCAGTTATCTCTTTTTGTATACCTCCCTCCCCTTTGCTTCTACCACATTGAATTTAATTCCAGGCCTTGCCTCTTATCTTGTTCCTTACAATTTCAGGGCATGTGCATATGCTGTTCACTTTTACTTTTTCCTTTTAACTTTATAGTTAATTCCCTTTGCATGTTTAAAATACCACCACAAACTTTGCTTCCTGAGTCTTCTGTGATCTTCCTATGTCACATTTTTCACTCAACAACAGTATATCTTTACTTTGTAGCATTTATCACATTTTTTGGTGAGTGTGCATTTATTTGATATTTGATACCTTTATCCATAACCAGGCGTAATTTCCCTGAAGACATTGGACATTATATCTTTAGTTTCTAGCACAGGTGTCTAGAACAAAGTAATAGACAAACAAATCTTTAGTAAGTGAATGCATGAATTTATTTCTGTTTTCTCCATTGACTCTACTGTGGAATATATGCAAAATCCTGTACTTTGCCCTTGTTAAAACTTAAATATTATTTTTTAGATTTAAAGTGAATTCATATGCTCAGAGGGCACATGAATACACAGTACTGAATACACATGAATACACAGTACACGGATGAATACACAATACTGTTGTTCACCAAGTCTTAAATTTTTAAGAAAAGGTTATTCTAGAGGATGGGGAATAGGGCGATAAGATCATTGAACACTGTTAGCAGATGTCTAGGTCTATCTTTTTAGTAGAATTACTTCTTGATATTGTTTCCTATACCATTCCTCTTCCTCTATTGCCTTATATCTCTCCCCAATAAATCACAAAGTCTTAATTACTGCCAACCTAGAGAAATAACGACTTTTTCAGAAGCACTCAAAATGGCAGTTCTTCACTTAGAAGACAGTTGTATAGTTACGATTACATTCTCTCTAGATAAATTGACTTTGCCTGCCTGCCTATTAGCCATGAGACTTAAAGAGAAGCTGCTTAACTGCTGAGGCCCCTTGGTTTTCTCATCTGTGAGACTGGACTAGTTATTGTCTATCTTATATTGTTACTGTGAGGATTAAGTGAGATACACAGTGTTTAGCATAGAGACTCCTAGCAACACGTAAGTAGTCAATGCAAATGGTTGCTGTTGCAACTGCTATTCATGTTACAACACATTTTTCTGACTCAAAGGTTGCTCAAGTTTCTGGTCTAGTTCACACATGTCCATTTAGGATTTGATGTACCTAATGTAAGGTACATAAGAATATTCTTCTTAGGTAAGAAGAATATAAGAATATAAGAATATTCTTATTCAGTCGTCATTGATAACTTTGTTTGAGCAAACCACTCATTGAAACAGGTTGCCTTTCCCTGCTTCCAATGTCCTAGAGAAGTTAGAACTCTGTAGACTTCAATTAGAGAGAGAGTAGGTGGTACGGGAAGAAAGGAAAATGGGTATTCGAATTAGCAAATTGTATTGGAGAACACATATTTTTGATGTCACTGTTCATAAAAGAAAAAGTCAGGAATCTCCTGGACAGAACAGTTTTTAAAATGGGATAGGAATGTAAGGTGATCGCAAATAACTTCTCATTCAGTAGGTTGCCTTTTCATTTCACTGATGGTTTCTTTTGCTGTACTGTAGCTTTTTAGTTTGATTTGGTTCCATTTATTTACTTTTGCTTTTGTTTGTCTTGCTGTAGGAACCATATCTATAAAAATAGTAAGGCCAGTGTTGAGGAGCTATATCACCTATGTTTTCTTCTATGTATTTAATGATGTCAGGTTTTATATTCAACCCATTGGTTATTTTTTTTTTTTTTTTTTTTTTTTTTTTTAAAGATTTATTTTTTATTTATACATACAAGCTGGGGTACAGGCCAGAGGCGTGGGGCGGTGAGAGGGTTCACCAGAGACAGAGCAGGGAGCAGAACAGGCAGATCAGAAATACACTGCTGAGGGGAGCAGCGGGCGAGGCAGGAGAGGTCTGCCGCGCCATGTGGGATTCTCCCCAGCCGGGCGTCGAAC
>PVIJ01025589.1:0-10457 GCA_004024925.1 Scalopus aquaticus
GGATCCAGAAGATGTGGTACATATACACAATGGAATACTATTCAGCATGGAAAGAAGATAAACACATGCAATTTGCAGCGACATGGATGGAATTAGAGGGGATCATACTCAGTGAAATAAGCCAGAAAGAAAGAGAAAAATATCGAATGGTTTCACTTATAACAGGACTATAGGGAAACCAAATAGGAGAGAGACAATCTGCCGGTGGGGGTGGGGAGGTGGGGAGGGGAGGATAAGGGTACAAATGGAATAGAAAAGAACACAAGGGACCATGGAGATGGATCATGGGTGAATTGGTGGTAGGCTACCCAAGGGGAATACAAAATGTAAAAGACATAAATAACAATAAAAATATATATTATATTAAAAAAAAAAGAAGTCTCTATTTTTCCTTCATAGCTGAAGGAAACTTTGTCTTGGCAGGCAATTATTTTCTTTCAGCAATTTGAATGTGTCATTCTACTCTCTTCTAGTCTAGAGTTACTGCTGAGTAATCTTGTTGATAGCCTAGTAAGATTACTCTCACTTTCACCAATGGCTTCCTTTCATACTAACTTTTTTAAACATTCTTCTGTTTAGTTACTCAGACATATCTTTTAGAGTTTAAAAATACAGGTTAAAACACCATTAGTCTTTATGAATAATGCAAACAGCCATTTTTTTAAAAATCAAGTACACTGTATTTTGTAGCACTATTTTATTGAGTGAACCCTTATCAGTATTCCTAAACTGTAAATGATGCAGAACCAAAGAGTCAACATAACAGAAAATAAAAGTGATATAATAGGAAAAAAAAACACACTTAAGCTTCCTTACCACCTATATATAATATATATATATTTAAGCAAAGTGAGTTCCTTATTAAGCAAATACTTTTGCATATGCTGCCTTCTTTTTATCTTTCAGTGCCTTTATCTTTTGTTTGACTTTCAGCAACCCCACCTGGATAGCCTTATCTTCTGGTGCTACCTCCTGAGCTTTCTTAAACTCAGCCAGTGCTTGGTAGGATTCTTTTAATCCCTGCCATCCTTGAGCTCTGCAACACAATGCTTTGGTATTTGGTGGGTCTATTTCAAGAACCTCCAAACAACTGTCTATTGCTCCCTGCCAATTTGACATCTTCTGTTTACAAGCACCAATATCCAGCACACAGCTTAAAAGCTACATGTTGCAGTATCCATGTATTATTTTACCAATAATAGCCTTTGAAACTTTCACCTAACTATTTATTTTTATCTTTTTTAGTGGCCATCTCTCAGTTCTGGGATTTGAAAAGAGTATTTACAATATTTTTAAAGACTTTTGACAGTAATAAAATTTTCTGTATATCTCTTAGATCTATATCTGCATCCTTAGAGAAATCTGTGTGATTGTCACCAGAACCATCTTTTGGGAATATTCCCCAACCACCCCTTCCTTCAATTCTCCACATTCTGCAATTATGCACAATTTGGAAGGCTTTACACATACACAGCTACATTTTTCAGTATTCTTGCCACGCCCATTACCTTAATTATTTGACCAAATGCCACATTTCTCATTGAAATAAGGAGTTGGAACAGTTATAATCAAGAACTGAGAATAATTTGTATTGCAGCCCACATTTTCCATGCTCAACAAAACTTTATGATCATGCTTATAATAGAAATTTTCATCTTCAAATTTTTCACCACTTTCTCCACCTGTCCCATTCTGATCTGAAAAGTCTACACCCTGAATCATAAATGTTTTAATAATTCAGAAAGGGCATCCCTTGAATGGAGAGGTTTCCCAGCGGTAGGTCCAGTGCCATTTTCTCTAGTACATAATCAATGAAATTTTTCTGCAGTTTCAAGTACAATATATGCAAACAAATCTAAGACAATCCAATCAACTTGCTCCCCTCTGATGTCTACATCAAAGAAGATGCTGGGATTACTAGGGTTGGAGGACTCAGCCTGGGTGGACAGATGTGACATTTTGACTTGTAGGTGTGTTTGGAAGTGGACTCGTGGCCACTGGACAGCTCTAACCCAGGAACTCCTCTCTCCCGGAACAGCAAGCAGCTGTATCGATTTCTTATCTTTGATTTTTGATAGTTTGGTCATAATGTGTCTAGGTAGATTCTTTTGGCATTGAGATAACAGGGGAATCTATTGGTTTCTTGAACATGGATGCCCATGTCTTTCCCCAGATTTGAGACATTTCAACAATTACCTCTTTAAATAAATGTTCTGCTCCCTTCTCTTGCTCATTTTCCTCTGGAATCCATCTTGTCCTGATACTTCCCTGTTTGATTGAGCCCCACAGATAAATCTGGTTTTCTTCACTCTATTTATTCTTTTCTCTTTGTTCTTTTCAAAATTCCTTTCCTCTAAGTACATCTGCTCTACTCTGCTACAGACGTTCTCTTATTGTATATGTCATCTCATTCATTGAATTATTCAGCTCCAGAATTTCTATTTGTTTATGCCTCTATCTTTGTAAAGAGTTCATTTTGTTCATTTATATTTTTCTTAATATTACCAAATTATCTTTTTGAATTTTCTTGTAGCTCATTAGGGTTTTTTCAATACAGCTATTTGAATTCGTTATCAGCTATATCACTGTACTTCATGGTTTTGAGCTCAGTTGTTAGAGAATTATTGATATCTTTTGGAAATGCAGCATATTTCTTTGGCTTTTAGAGTTTCTTTTATTGTTGTGTTATTGCTTTCATATTTGTAGCATTTTTACTGGTTATCTTCAGATGAGATACTGTTATTTAAAAGTTTCTCTGGGGTTTCCCAGATTTATTGTCGATAGAGTTGCTTCACTCTTCTTGCACCCTCTTGTGGCAGAACTCTAAAAATTACTGTGTTCTCTCCTATAATTTGCTAAACTAATTGCGGGAAACTTCTCTTAATTTCCAGAAGGTGGCACTGTAGCCCCAGTGTGTGATTTTTCTGATGCCCACAGACTGATCCATTTTTCTGGGATCACTCCAATTACTCAACTTTCTCTCACAGCTGCACCCAGAAGTATGTAAAGGAGCTGGACTCAGAGTGGGAGAGGTGTGGGTTTAACATTTGGGGTGTTGGGAATGCCCTTAGATTCAGTAGGGAGATCCTGTGTAGAGTAGTCCCGGAGGCTAGGAGTGGACTGCCTGCCAAAGTTGTGAAGCAGATAGCAGAACCGCATTCCTTTAATGCCTTTTGTTTGATATTCTTACTGCTTCCGTCCCTTTCTCCTCTACCTCTCCTCCTTCCCCCCCCCCCATTACTAAAGGTGATTCTGGATAGAAATGATTTTCTTTCTCCAGCCAGGACTTGCACAAGCACAGGAGTCAGGCATCACTCACTGCTTCCCACCTCCTCTGTGGGTAAGATCACCACTGCTCTGGGTGGAAGCACGTCCTCCCTCTCCACAGTGTCCAAACTCATTTCTTTACTGTTCCAATCTCAAGCCCAAGTATCTCCTCAGCGGACTGGACTTCTACAAATTCTTTCTCTCCTGTGTGTATCTACCTGAGTCAGCATTCTCCAGGTTTTTCCCCAACACTGCAAGTAGGTTCTCTCAGTCCTTTGGGTTTGTAGCCCTTTCTGTGGTCTTGTTTATTGTTAGATGCACAGTTGGGCAAGAGTCCTTCCAATTCCCTTGGCATAAGGTGCTGGATCTCACAGTTCCTGCTGAGGCAGTTCATGGATGATCTCTAATTAGCCGTTTTTTAAAAAGAGTGATAGTTTATGCCTCTATAATGCTGGCATCATTCAGATTATATGAGTTTTCAAGTTTCATTCTATTAATTTGATGTATCACACTTACTGATTTGTGTGTGTTGAACCACTGTCACACTCCAGAATAAATTCCACTTCATCATGGCTTATGATCCATTTAATGTTTTGTTGATTTTTTTGATAATGTTTTGTGGAGAATTTTTCATGTCAATTTCATCAGGTATATCAGTCTACAGTGTGCTTTTCTTTGTGTCCTTATGTAGTTTTAGTATCAGAGTGCTATCCTCCTAAGTCTGGGAGGGTCATCTCTTCAACTTTTTTGAAGACTTTGAGAAGGACTGATGGTCATTCTTTAAATGTTTGGTAGAATTTGCCAGTGAAGTTGCCTGGTTCTGATCTTTTCTATGTTGGGAGGGTTTTGATCGCTGATTCGATTTCTTATTGGTTTGTTTAGACTTTCTGTTTTTCCTGATTCAGTGCTTGTTTACTAAAGTTTGATTTCACTGCCACCCTTGGAAATATGCACAAACAGCTGACTACAGCGTGGAAGAAGGTATGGGATTGGCACTTGGACATAGGATGTGTCAGTGGGCTAGTTAGGAGGCTCTTGAGTTGTAGTATTCCCAGTGGTGTACTTCTGCTGGACCCCTGAACACAATCAGCAGAAACTGCATCCTTTTAATGTTCTCTGATAGACGTAAGTGCCTATTTCGTGGGGCCCTCACCCTCCCCAGTCACAGAGGTCCAGCCTCAACACGACTTTGTCCTCTACAGGAGAATGGGTGTCTCCAGCAGTGTCTCTCAAACTGGGGAAGCCAGGCATTTACTCTTTTCCCTGCAGGAAAGGTTGCCATCTGTTAGTTCATCTCTGTGTTCTGCTGCCTTGGGGGAGGTATGGAGCTGGCAGAGTTCCTCAAACTCTCTCTAATATATTCAAACTATTTTTTTCCTCTAACAGAATATTGGAATCTCTTCTCAGGAAACCAAGACTTCCACAAAGATTCTGTTGTCTTTAGGTGTCAAGTTAGCACTCTCCAGGTCCTCCCACACTGCAGTCAAGAGGGCTGAGCCTGATCCACAGGTTCCTGCCATTTCTACAACCTGTACCAAAGTTCTTCTACCCATTATACAATGTGTAAGTGGACAAGACTCTTCCTGGAGGGTGGTATGTAACATTCAGTTGTACTTTTGCTCATGAATGTAAGTTAATTAACAGGTTGGGGGGTGAGGGGTTGGGGAGAGGAGAACAAAATGAGAACTATTTTTTGCCACCATAATATTGATATTACTTCTCACCCTTAATTTCTCATTACCTTACACCCATTGGGTAAAGAAATCTGGATCAAACCTGCCTCCTGGGGCAGGTGGGCCTTCTTTTTATACTCTGGGCAGGTTTGTGGATAACTCAGATTCTTGTGGTCTGATCACCCACCTTTATACTCTCTTCTTCCTTTCTAATAGTCTTCTTCGGTGAGCTGATTCTAAAATTTAGATTCTTTGAGAGAAAAAAATGTAAGCTGAAACATAAGTGGTAAATTTGAACTCCTCTTCGGCCAGAGCACTTCTTGGAACAATAGGTTCTTGTTCAATTGTTAATAGTGGTATACTTTGGTTCCCATTCAGCTATTACTCTTTATATCAGATCTTACTTTTAACTCTATTAGCAAAACCAGGGGTAAGTGGCGAGGGAAAAATGTTAGCATTCCTTGGTCCTAAACCAGGGTCCTTTCATTAACATAGTACTTCATATTAAATTCCTATCATTTTAGGCTACCTTAAACTTTAATTCTGGATATTCAGCTTCCTAGCAATATAGGCATTTTAATGGAGATTTAAATGTATTGATTTATTGAATGTTTGTGCATATTAATAGAGATTTTTAAGTCCCAAAGACAGACGGGATTTTTATTTTTAATGTACAAGGTATTTGACCCATGACAGGGTGATAACTAGATGTGACTTTTTTAAAATTGGTATAACATTGGCTTATAATATTATATAGGTTTTAGTTGTACAGTATTATAATTTATAAGGCTAGATTTATAAATCGACATCTGTATATACTATATTGTGCTTGGCTCCAAAAGTCCATTTTCCACCCATCACCACACTTTCTTTTTTGCAATTTATTTATTCCCATTCCCCCATCTCTTCTGGTAACTACTATTTTGTCTTTAAAGTTTAAGAGTTTGTATTAGTTTTATCTTTTCATTTGTTTGGTTTCAGTGTCATATGAGTGAAATCACATGGTGTTTGTCTTTCTCTGACTTATTTCACTTAGCATAATACCCTCTAGATTCATCCATGCTGTTGTAAATTACATGATTTCATATTTTTTAGCTGAGAAATATTCTATTGTGTATATATACCACATCTTTATCAACTCATTCATCTATAGGCACTTAGGTTGTGTCCACCTCTTGGCCACAGTGAATAATGCTGCAAATTAACATGAGGGTGCATATATCTCTTTGAATTAGTATTTTCATATTCTTTGGATAAATACCCACATGTGGGATAGCTGGATTATATGGTATTTCTTAATTTTTTGAGGAATCTGAATACTGTTTTCCATAACGGCTGCAACAATTTACATTTCTACCAACAGTGTATAAAGTTCCCTTTTATTCTGCAGAGGATAAAAATTTGTATATGTGTGCAGCAATTTATACTAGTCAAAGTTCTTCTGGTTTAAGCACTAAGACTGACTAAGGCAACTCAGAGGTGAGACTACTGATAACAGAAACTATTTTACATCTGGCCTAAGGGATAGCCACTAGAAGCCAAAGCAGTTTATCATTTCATCTCTCCTTTCTCATGGGTCTTTGCTCATTGGCTACATTCTCTCATTTTTCTCTTTCTCTCTCCCTCTCTCTGTCCCTCCCTCCCTCCCTTCCTCTCTCCCTTTCTCTCTCTCTCTCTCTCTCACACACACACACACACCATGTTGTCTTCATTTCTCTTTCTACAACAAACTGACCCTCTATATTTTTGTTCACTAATTCCAAATTTTCATGATAAAGACATAAGAAATCAAGATTATTGTTTCAAATCAAGGGATAGGCATCATTGGCCAGGGAATCCAGAGAGAGGGCTGTGGTCCTGCATTGCCATTCATAGTTGCTTACTTCCTAACCAAGAGGTTTTTTTACAGATTCTGAAAAAATGTCTAAATTATGCTTTTTACTTCAAGACTACGTACTATTAAAGTAAAAACACTAAGTTGTGGAAAATGGAGTATTTCTATTCAATTCCTATGCATGAGAAAAATGCTGACTTTCATGGGTGTTTTAGGTATATTTTTCTGCATAGCAAATTACCTTAAAATTTATTGGCTTCAAATAATAACATGTATTATCTCACAATTTCTATAAGTTAGTGATTCAAATGTGGCTTAATGTGCTCCTCTATTTCAGGGTCTTAGTCTGCAATCTAAGATGGATGTCACAAATTTTTTCTTATAAATATATATTCTTATTGTTATTTATGTCTTTTACATTTTGTATTCCCCTTGGGTAGCCCACCACCAATTCACCCGTGATCCATCTTCATGGTCCCTTGTGTTCTTTTGATGTCACAAAATTTGACTGAAGAAGGATATGCTGAGGATTTACTTCTAAGCTCATACATGTTCACAGACTGTTGAACTAAAGGCCTCAGTTCCCCACTGCTTTTGTGCTCACTTCCTTACCACTTAGACCTCTGCATAGGAAGCTCATTACGTGGCAACTGACTCATCAATGTGAACAAGGAAGAGGGGAAGAGGACAAGATGGTCATATGTTTTATAACTTAATCTTGAAAGTAGCAATACACAAGGTTCAACCAACACTTACAAGGAGGGAATTATATAAGGGTATGGAGAGCAGGAGGTGGGGATCACTACAAGACATCTTCAAAGACTACCTACCACAGCTCCCCCTCTGGCCTACAGTGGTTCACATTCCTCTCACATACAAAAGACAGTCTTTTGCTCCCTCAAAGTATAAACTCATAGCCATGGGAAGTAATGATTTGGACCCCTTTCTCTTCAAACTAGGAAGGTCTGTATTAAAAGAGAAATTTCTATTCTTCCTGAAATGAATTGAAAAGTTACTCTGTAATATGACTTACAAGCAGAAAAATTAACATCCACTAGTCTTTACTTTTCATTTTAGAAGCTGAGACGCCCACACTAAATCATTAGCTGGAAAATCAAAGAAACACAACTTCCCGCTACTCCCTGGAGTATCATCATTGTCCATTCAGAATTTCTGCATTAGTAGTACCTCTTTGGGTCAGCCCTTGGCAATTTCCATCACACTTGGAGCACTGTAATTATATTAGGTGATACTGATAAGTTGTAATATAAAGGGGAAATTGGGCAAAACTACAAAGCAGAGCATTTGCAGTGTCATAAAATGATGCAGAAAGTGAACCTCACAGAAATAAGGGGACGGGGAAATCAGCAATGACAGGGATGGGCCGGGAAATAGATGAAAATGGAAACAAGTCTTGAAAAATGAGTCAAAATTAAGTAAAGAAGAAGAAGAACATTATAAGCAGCTGGACTTCTAGCTGGGATATAGAAGATAGAATAGTAGAAGATGGATGAAAGAGAATATGATCAGATTGGGGGTCCTTTTACAGTAGATTCAGGAATATGGAGGAAAGAAGATATAGCATGTAATCTATAAATGAGAATGTCTCTTTTATCCTTAAATCCACTAATACTTAGTTCTGTACTTTGCATATCTAGATTTTTATAAATGTCTGTTAATTTATACTGAATTGAAATAATGACTCCTGATCTAAGTAGCAAAAGAAGATCTAATGCAAAAGTGTGTTGTTGCTTTTTTTCTCTGCTTCTAACTTACTATGACTTGTCACAAGTTTCTTCGTGTCTCTGGCTCTTACTGTCAAATGGTGCCCTTGGATAAAAATTAGCCCTGTGGTTAAAAGAGCACTGCTACTGATTCACACTGTGCTTATGAGCTCACATCTAACTTTCCTCAACTTGGCATGCCTCACCACAAATAGTTCTAAGGCAAGATAGCTTAGGAACAATTAATTGCCATGTTGTTCATTACCCACAGAAAGCTATTAGAGGAGCCCTTGAAATATCTTAGTAAATGTATGTCAGCCCTAGGGTTACCAATGTGTTTTAAATTTTTAAAATTTGTTCTTCAGGCTTTTATTGTATCTACATATATGCTCTAGGATTTTTTTCCTGGTCAAATAGATTTTGGGTGTTTATATAGCATATACCAAACTACCATATGATAACCTACCTAATTTTACCCAATTAACCCTACCCTATCCAAACTACCAAATTACCCACATTTTCTAGGTTTAAGACTTCAGAGTTCTAAATAATGAAAATGTTTTCAACTATATTTTACTTTACCTGGTTTATATTACTCAAATACAGGTCAAAAATAAAGGGCTGATATTATGTTAATAAAATTAACTGAATAACAGCCCATCACTTCCTATAAATTTTTGAATCAAAATGTTCCAGAGGACCTTTCCTCATGGATTGATGTTTGCAAAACAAACAATTTAAAACACTGGAATTTACTCACATGTTGCTTTATAACTTGCATTTTTCACTTATGTGGTCTCTTTTGGATTGAGGAGTTGAGTGACCATGGGCAATTTACAATTTAAAACAGGCGTCTACACTATCTGGAACAAATCAAATAGGTCCATTGCCATTCCAACTCTGGGGGCACAAGGAAGGAACTGGGACTCAAGACAGTCAGGAAGTTGGTAAATGATTCACTGGTGGTTTTTTCTCCTTTTACTCTAAGGATCCTTTGCCCATTTTGTGATGATGGCCCTTACGGAATTCATGTCTGTGCTATTAATCAGGGCATTTCACTTGTGAACATTTCAGGGCCTTCAATTTGGAAAGAAAGTTTCCATGGAGCTATTAGTTACACAATCTATGTAACTGAACAGTGAAAAAACACGTATTGATAATTATTCTGCAATGAGCAAGTACTATGGAAGAATAAATATAAGCTCTGACTCTTATCCTTAAGGAGTTTTCAGTGTAGCTGAAAACATATGATACAGGTATATGTTAGTAAGACCCTGAAAATGAAACTTCCCCCAATGAGTAATACGGGCAATAAAAGTTATATTTTCAAACAAAGTATACATCAAAAAATGGGCAGAACAGCTCAACAGACACTTCTTCAAAGAGGAAATGCAAATGGCCAAAAGGTTTATGAAAAAAATTCAACATCACTTATAATCAGGAAATGCAAATTAAAACCACAGACAGAAAGACCATGGAACCAAATAGAATACCCAGAATTAAAGCCACATATCTATGAACAACTAATCTTTGACAAAGGAGCAAAGAAAATGCAGTGGAACAAGGACAGTCTATTCAATAAATGGTGCTGGGAAAACTGGACAGCCACATGCAAAAAAATGAAGCCAGACTACTACCTCACACCCTGCACAAAAGTCAACTCAAAATGGATGAAAGACCTGGATGTAAGACCTGAAACCACAAAATGTATAGAAGAAAATATAGGCAAAACTCTACACGACACACATCTCAGCAAAATTTTGAAAGACACATCCCTCAAAGCAAAGGAAGTGAAAGACAAGATAAACAGATGGGATTACATCAAAATAAAAAGCTTCTGTACAGCAAAAGAGACATTAACCAAAACTAACAGACACCCTACCAACTGGGAAAAGATCTTTGCACACAATACATCTGATAAAGGACTGATAACAAAAATTTACAAGGAACTCACACAAC
>PVIJ01025590.1:0-10455 GCA_004024925.1 Scalopus aquaticus
GAGGGGGGCGGGGGAGAGGGACCCGGGGAGGGGAGGGGGCCCTCTTGGTCGGTCTCCCCACTAGCGCCGTCTCCCCACAGCCATCACAGTCCGAGACGCCGCCATGACACCCCACCGGAAGTGGGATCCTTTCCACGGCCCGGGGAGAGGGAGAGCGAGCGAGCTAGAGATTGAGAGCGCGGCTGGGAAACAGGAGGGGGAAGCGAGAGGAACGGGCGCCTGCCGCGCATGCGCCCGCGCCGGCCGGTTTCATTAATGAAAAAGCGAGTCCTCCTGGAGGTGACGTCACCTACCTCCTCCGGGCCGGCAGGCGCGCGTCCTTCTTTGCCATCAGGCTCATCTCAGCTCTGGCTCTAAGTTCAGCCGGTGAGAGTCCGAGCTGACTTGGGAGGATCTGCTCTTCTCCCCACCGCCACTTCAGACTCCCCCTCCCCCGCGGGCCTCTGGGTTTGGATTGCTCCCCTGGTTGGAAGTTAGGGCGCCCTGGGGCTAGCATTTCTCCCAGCGCCCATATCTCAGCCGCTAACCTGGAGAGGCTGTCCCGTGAACCCGTGTCGTGATCCCTTCTCTGCTTTAAGCTTTCACAAAAAGTGAGGCACACAACCTCAGGTTTCCAGATCCATCGTAGCTATTAGATAGAGACTGTTAAGAAACTGGTAAAAGTAAGGCCAAGAGAGATTCAGTAATTTTTTTTAACGGTGTCAAATCCCAATTCTGTACCCAGTGGCAGTCAAATCTGAATCCCAGTCCAGACTTACTCTGCTGAATGATAGGCACCCCAGTTAAAACTTTTGCATAGTTGAGAATAGATACAAGTTTCACCATCCTCAAAAAGCTTTTCAGGGCTTCACATACCTTATTAATTCAACACATCATCTCATTTGAATATTTCAGTAGACCCACATTCCACTGATAAGGTCCTTAGATGTGCCCAAAGTCACAGAGTTAGGTGGCAGAATCAGGATGCAAATCCCTGTGTCTTGACTCCAGAGACAGTGGGTCTCTTGAAACAGAGGTTCTCCCTATGCCCCCAATACCTACGAATTGAAATTGACCACAAAGGTTTTCCAGGAAGAGGGTTACAAACAAAACAATAGATATCCATCTATATCTGACATGAACTTTGAAATAAGTTATCCTTAAGTTTGTCTTCCTCAATTCACTTTATTTAGGCTAATGTGAAAATGAATTTACACATTCTGAGCACAATTAACAGCCAGGTTACAGAAGATACTAACTGGCTGGCAAAGTGGAGCAAAATCAGAATGTAAAATCAGAAAATCCACAAAACCGATAACTCATATACAAAAAGGTATAGCCCTGAGAGAAACTTCCTGTCTCTGCTGGCTTGTGATTGCCCGAGATGCATATTAAATTAATTAATATTTCATTCTACTAGAACAACAAGATAGGGTCTGGATAATTCTTTAATCCATTCTTTAAGGATACAACATGAATAGTGACTAATATATTTTGGATGACATCAGAAATGATGACAATGCTAAAGAAAAAGATAAATAGTAAGTGAATGTCCATCTATACTTTCCACAATTAGGATCCCTAAAAGAGCTCTCACTCCTACCCAGGAAGAGTAACATAATACTCTACTGCTAAACAGACAGACCCAAAATCTCTTTTTTCTGATATTTTCTCTGAAAGTCTTTTATTACTTTTTTCTAGCCATGGATTTTTGCCTGTCTTTCCCCCACATCTCTTAAGTTTATCTAGAATGGATGCAACTGCCCAAATTCTAGGCTCCCACGCCTCCAGAGGCATTCCTTTCTGAGCTCCCACTCTGCTTCTCTTTCCTGTCCTACTGTGGTTTCGTCCCTGATTCCCCACTCCTCTAAGTCTACGGTAAGACACGCAACTTCGGAGTTTGGCCCTCTGCTCTTGCTTCAGTAGTATTTAATTAATCCTAACCTGTACTTGCCTCTCCTGATGTCAAGCCTCACACTATCCTTGGATGTCTAACCTTCACTCCAGCTTCCTTCCAATTAAATTCACTCAGTTCCACTGAACCAATATTAAGTGCCAAAACACCCGTTATATATACCATGCACTATAGGTACTGCATAGGAGAGCAGGAATTCTAAACAAAAATGCCAAAGAAGGAAATAGAGCCTGGTAAACTAAGGAGCATATCCCCTGCTTAAAGGGGCAGCTATCACTCAACTCCTGTCAATTAGTCCCTTGCAGGAATGTTGACAGTGTTGCTAGATCTTCTAATTACTCAAGCTGGAGATCTGAACTTACTATAAACTCTTCCAAATTTTAATTATGGCGGTCAATTCACATTTTCAAGAACACTGTGTAGCCCAAGAAATATGTCTGCTACCTGAATTTTAACACATAAAGCATCAGTGTGACTAGCTCTGCTTCAGTGGGAAGATACCAACTTCAGAGTAGTATAGAATTAGACATGTATCCTGACATCCCTCATTCGGCACTGTCCAACACAGGTATTTAGGGAACTGCTATTTGATGTAGTTTTAAATGCATCTCTTTCATTCATCCTCTGGTTTTTGGCCATGCAACAATCTATGCCAATTTTTTCTTCAGCTGTATTATTCCAGTAGCATTCCCTACTTTCTACCTACTCCCCCCACCCCCTGAATGTTAAGGAGCACAGGGTGTTCCTCAAAACCAAGGTACCCATTTCCTCAGCTGCTGGGAATGTTAGTGGTCAGCAGCTCTCAACTGAAGCCCTTTCCAGAAATTGTCCTCAGCTAGGGAGCTACCTCCAGCCAGGTCACACCACACCCCAGGACAGCTTGCACAGAAGATGCATAGATCCCGGGTAGGGTCACCCTGAAGTGCTCTCTCCACATCAGAGATCCCTTCAGGGATCAGTTCCCAAGTGGTCAGATGAGGCCTTTGCTGTGACTGCATTCAGTTCAACTCCTCTTTCTGCTAGATCCTACTTTCACTCCTATACAGTATTGATCCCAAGAGTGTTACCTAATATATTTCCTTCTTGCAAATCTCTATCCTAGAGTTGGTTTTCCAGGGAATGTGAACTAAAACAATTAGTCCCATGAGTGTGGTATGATCCAATAGAACTGAACCACCTGCTGGTCAGCTGGCAATGAGGCCCACATGTCAGGCCCTGAGAGTCCCTGGCATTCTGTGGCTGTACAACTGTTAAAATTGCTAGTAGTAGTGATGGAATGGGATGACTAGGATGTAATACTGGTGCGACAATGCACTAGAAGGTGCAATCTATTGGGCGTTCTTTAAATGTGGGGAAAATAGCAATTTAAGAACTATTCTTAGTGAGCAAACTGCAGGACCCCCAACCCCACACACTCTAAATGGGTTCTGCCATTAGCAGCATAAAGACAAGCATATGCCTCGTGCATAAGATCTTCAACAGAAAACAACTTTAATTAATGTGCAATAGAAGAGAAAATAGTTCAAATTGTTTCCCCATGAAACACCCAACATTACCCATCCCCTCGTGGGTAAATGCCCAGCCAAACAGATGGGACCAAAGCAGGGCCACTAATGGCTGAAAGCCTTTTTTAAAAAAAGATTTATTTATTTATGCATACAGGAACTGGGGTATAGGTCAGAGGTATCCAGGGGTGAGAGGATTCATCAGAGACAGAGTGGGGAGCAGAACAGGCTGATCTACTGAAATACACTGCTGAGGAGAGCAGCGGGTGAGGCAGGAGAGGTCTGTCTCACCATGTGGGTCAGCTCCTTGCCAGGGATCGAACTAATGCCACAGTGGCTGGCAATAGCTTGATAGCACTGATTTAACCCCTGTGCCACCAGGGAGGAGGGCCAAAAGCTTGCCACAAGTCTCAGGCACCTTTGGTGGAGACCCATAGGAAAGAGGCAGAAGGGGCCAGATAATTCTGGAAGGAAAAGAGTAAAATCAAAATGCAAGCAAGTCTCCCCATGGATCTCTCAGCCATATCTCTCTTTCAAGTGTCTCCTTCCATGTCCCCCAAGTCCCTGGTACAAGTGCAAGGCCCAGCTTGCTCTTGTAAAAAGAAAGCACAGCTTCTTCTCCACATGTGCCACGTCTCTCTCTGTTCCACATGCTTCCTCCAAATCTTCCCTTTTTTTTTTTTTAAGATTTATTTATGCATACAAGAACTGGGGTGTAGGCAAGGGGTAAGGGGGTTGAGAGAATTCACCAGAGACAGAGTGGGGAGCAGAACAGGAAGACTAACTGAAGTACACTGCTGAGGGGAGAAGTGGGTGAGACAGGAGAGGTCTGCTGTGCCACGTGGGAAGCCCCCTGGCCAGGGATCGAACTCGTGCTGCGGTGGCTATGGATATCTTCATAGGCTGAGACCCAACTGGTTACACCACCAGGGAGACCCTCTTCTCCTGGTCTTCTCTCTTTTCCTCTACCTTTCCCTAGTCTTTTCTTAGTTCCTCCTAGCTGCTCAGCTCCACCCTCCCTGGGTGTGTCAGGGAACCTGAAATCACCCAGACCTATGGAAATCACACTGTTTCATTGGGATAGCTACTACTGATGGAGTAAATCTATGATTTGGAGATAGATAATGAAGAGGTGAGGACGATTAGTCACTAATTGGTTTAACTTCTCCCTCTGGTCAATTCTGCTTTCTTGTTCCCGGAAGGTATTAATCCCAAAGGTACTTTACAATGAACTTCCTGCCTGCAAATCTCCGTGTCAGAGTGAGTTTCTACCTAAGACAGCTGAGTTTAAATGATAACTCTACCTGTATGACCTTAGCAAGTTAATTCACTGTTCAATGCCTCACTTCCCACATCTGTAAGTGGGGTGATAATCAAAAATGCCTGCGTCATAGGCTGCTGTGAGAGTTTAATAAGATAATAACTTATAAGGGGCTTGTACAGCCTGGTTTCCGGTAGGTGTTTCCTAGTTGGGGGGGAGAAACGCCCAAAAAGCTGGAATAGAAAAGAGCCAATTTGACTCCAAAAAGAAAACAGAGGGGAATTCACATGTGTGCACATGTGTGTATGGGGGTTCAGGAAACATTTTGGTGTAGAAAAATACAGCATACATTGACAGTTGCCTAGTGGCATTCTTTTATTTCGCCCCCAATTTTGTTCAGAGAAAACAATGTGTCCACTTTAAGACAAAAATCTAACCTTCCCAGACTCATTCTGCTAAAGGTGGTCAGTTGTGGACCTCCCTGGTGGTGCAACGGGTTAAGCGCAGCACTATGACGCTATCCAGAGCCGCTGCAGCATGAGTTTGATACCCAGCCGGGGAGCTTCCCCCAGGACACAGCAGACCTCACCTGCCTCACCCTTTAGCAGTGTACTTCAGTCAATTTGCCTGTTCTGCTCCCCACTTTGACTCTGGTGAATCCTCTCATCACCCCACACCTCTGGCCTACACCCCAGTTCTTGTACACATAAAAAAATAAATCTTAAAAATAAATAAATAAATGGTGGTCAGTTGACCCAATTATGCCAATGAGATCTAAGTAGAACTCTATTGGGTGGAGTTTTTTTAAAAAATACAGTTTCCCAAATGAGAGAGGGATAGGGAGGAGAGAAAGAGAGAGAAAAACGTGCGTATACTTTTGTCATTTACTTTTCCTTCTTCCTGCTCAGAACACAGATTCAAATCCTCCAGGTGTAGCAGCCAGTTTGCAAAAGGTGGAAACTAAAGGAAGCCTGGGATCTTGACATTTCCTGAAGCAGTTAGATCAACACTGAACTGGAGTTCTGATTACGTAAGAAAACCTTCATTCTGTTAAGCATCTGCATGCAATTTTCAGTTCCCTGCTGCCGAATGCAGTCCTGACACCAGAGGACAGTAAGAACTAGGAAAAGAGGGGTGTGAGCAGCTGCTAAGTGGAGACCTAAAGGGATGGAAGATGTGATTTTCTGAAGTGTTACAGTGGGCTGTAAATTGAATGTTGAATAATGTACACAGGAATTGCCTTCATTTTAGTTACTAGTTCTTTCTCTGAATGTAATAATCACCCCAAAACTTGACCACTGGGTTTTGGACTTGAGCTATTTATTATTAAATAAGTGTATTATTATGAGTAGTAGTATCATTCAAACTATTATAACACTGTAATAGGAACATGATGAGGGAGACAAGAGAATTGAGGGCATGAAAGTGACTCTACCTTCCTGTCTGGGCCAGGGCAGCACATGGTCCACAAACATCATGTCCCAACCACACCCTCAGAATGGCCAAGTGAGAGACAGCTGCACCTGCATTTGTGGAGACCCCAGACATGAACCTCTTTGGGAACTGGAGCACTGATGATATGCAGATCACTGTACATTGCAGGATTCCTCGCAGGATGCCCAGTACCTGTGTCCCTCTGGTCGGGGTGCTATGCTCCAAGAACTTCCCGCAGACTTATGGTCCCTCATGGAGCACGACACAAACTCCATGATGATGCATGGCAGCAGCAGTGGCAAGAAGCTCATGACGGTCCATTTCATGGAGCATGCCTTCCAGATCATTTGCTCACTGCTGAGAACCCCCTGCAGGTCCTGGTGAATGCCATCATCAACAGTGACCCTGGGGGAGATTCCACTGGCACCAGGAGAGCTGGGACAGTAGGTGTCAGGTCATGGATATGGGCCCACTGCACTGAGTGTGTCAGGCCCGCTGGATGTTATTTTTTTTTAAGATTTATTTTATTTATTTATGTATACAAGAACTGGGGTACAGGCCAGAGGTGCAGGGGGTGAGAGAATTCACCAGAGACAGAGTGGGGAGCAGAACAGGTGGGTCCACTGAAATACACTGCCGAGGGGAGCAATGGGTGAGGCAGGAGAGGTCTGCTGTGCCATGTGGGTCAACTCCCTGACTGGGTATTGAACTCATGTTGCTGTGGCTGCAGCTAGCTTCATAGTGCTGAGACTTAACCCCTTGTGCCTCCAGGGAGGCCTGCCAGCTGAATGTTATGGTCAGGTGCCCATGAGGTCATCTTCCAGAACATCAAGACCATTGCTCATTGCCTGGCATATGAGCTCATCATTGTGACCAAGGTTTTCTCCAAATCCTATGCTATCAAGAAGTTGCTGATGGTGGTGGGTGTTGTGTGGCAACAAATATCTAAAGAGGTATGAATTAAACATAATATATTGATAGTATTGTAAACCAATGATACCTCAATTTAAAATAAAGAAGAAGAAAAGGAAGAGGAAGGACAGAAGCATTGGGTTAAGTTCAACCACTGATCACCAGGTTGTTGGCCCAATAAACCCACCCAGGCTTTGGAGCAGCCCCATCTTAAAGAAAAAGAGAAACAAGACAGAGACAAAAAGAGAGAGAAAAGAAAGGAAGAAATTTGACTCTATGCTGCCTTAGCAGTGGGAGCCAGTGGGAGCCATTAGGAGCGGTGGTGCCTTTTACCCCGCTGTTCCAAGTCCGTTGTGGCAGTTGCTCCTGCCCAGTAACTGCCATTTTGAATGGACCAGTCAGGTGCTAGGAGCTGATGGGTAGGTCCAGTCAGCTCCAGGATTGAAAAATGGTCCAATCAGACTTGTGCATGGTACCCTGAACGAGGATATAAGTCAGGATATGAGGAACCCGAGGAGGGGGAAAAATAAAGGGGGAAGAAAAAAAAAAAGGAAGAGAAAAAAAAAAAAAAAAGAGGACGCCAGCCCCAGAGAGAGAAGGAGGTCCCTGAAGAGAAGAAAAGGAGAAGACAACGACACCAGCCCCCAGGAGAAGAAAGACAATGGTTCCAGACTCCGAAGAGAGAAGAGAGAAGCCCGTTCCTGGCCTCCGAGGAAGAAAGAAGAAAAGAAGCATCAGCAGCTGCCCTCCAAGGAGGAAGAGAAGCTGAAGGACTCTGCAGAGACTGGGCCTCCGGTCCTGTCTTTGACGTTGCCTGAAAGGAGCACCAGGGGCCCTGGGCCTGGTGTCTCCAAGAGCTGTTTGTCCGTATAATCCAACACCTCACAGAGAGCTACCGTCCCTGATGCGTTCTGGGTGAGGTGGCCGCCCCTTGAGGATGCAGTAAGCTCTCTGTTTCCCCCATTTGTAAAATAAACCCCATGTTTGTTATTGTTGTTCCCGTAGCCTGAAGTCTCCTGCAATTGTGCGCGCGGGTGAGAACCCACAGACAGTGACCTGTCCTCTCATCAGGCGCTGTCCTTTGTTATATTTGGCCTTTTGGCCTTTTGGGGCTTTCCGGTCGCTCTTGCCTCAGAGCCTGGGCATTTGTGCCCCGTCCGCCCCGCTTTCAATACCTTGACTCTTTTTATCTGGGCATGAAATAACACTTCTTCTGTCTATCCTTTAAGGTTCACCTTAGCCAGAAAGAGAAAGATAAATACTTTATGGTGTCACTCGTGTGGAATCTTTTTTTAAAATTTATTTATTTTGGAGAAGAACTGGGTATAGGTCAGAGGTGTGGGGTGAGAAGATTCACCAGAGACAGAGTGGGGAGCAGAACAGGAGGATCTACTGAAATACACTGGTGAGGGGAGCAGTGGGCAAGACAGGAGAGGTCTGCTGCGCCATGTGGGTCAGCTCCCTGGCCAGGGAGCACTGTGACTTAACCCCTAGGCCACCTCATAGAAACAGTAGGCTGGTAGCAGCCAGGGACTCGAGGATGGGATAAATGGGGAAATGTCTGTCAAAGTTATAAGATGAATGAGCTCTGAGGAGCTAATGCTCAGTGTGGTGACATCAACTAATAATACTGTATAGCATACCTGGAATTTTCTAAGAGAGTAAACATCAAGTGTTCTCACCAAAAAAAAAAAAAAAAAAAAAGAAGAAAAAGAAAACAGAATAATCGCAAGGTGATGAACTCACTTGATTGTGATGATCATTTCACAATATGGATATATTAAATCATTCTGTTATACACTTGAAATTAATTATAATTTTGTCAATGTACCTCAATAAAGCATATCTGGGGGCTGGGGGTCGGGGGTTGGGAAGCCTATCTTATCTTCCCATGCCTGGACTTGCCCTGATCCTGTAGCCCTTTAGAGCACTCATAGTCATCTTGTCTTCATCTTAGCTATGCTAGACTTCTAGCACTTAGCAATACCAAACCACAGGAGGGCTGTAATAAATTTGTTTTCAA
Source organism: Scalopus aquaticus (assembly GCA_004024925.1). Lineage (NCBI taxonomy): Eukaryota > Metazoa > Chordata > Mammalia > Eulipotyphla > Talpidae > Scalopus > Scalopus aquaticus. The sequence goes on from PVIJ01025590.1 coordinate 9,030, forward strand.
CAATTAATCAAAGGGAAGCAGCTGGAAACAATTAATTACTGACTAATTGTTACCAACTGCCTAGGTAACAAAAGCTACTATGAGGACTCATCCTATGTGAGTGTTCTGGTCTAGTCATTAAAAGATAAATGGCTGAGAAAGAAATATTTTTCCTTCAGTCTTTAGTAACATAGTTAGTCTCCCAACTTCAGTTTTAGAGAATGTTGCTTCTATCATAAATTTAGTCATTCATTTATGTCTATTGCAGCTAAATGTAAATTTAGTTCATTGGAACCTATAAAATATAGAGATCCACTTAATTAGGTGCAGGTCACTGCTGGACAGCACAATGCACTGGAAGTAGATAAACAAGGGCATCACTGGCAACTCCTCCATTTTGCAGACCCTACTCTCAGAGAAGTGAGAGCAGCTTGAGAAAAGACAGACATCTCACAGAGTTGGCTCCCCTCCCTCCTTTCTGTTACCATATCCTCTCTCCAAGACTATGTTGTTTGATATTGGCAAGAATGTGGAGAAAAGGAATCCTTGATACTGTTGTTAGGAATGTAGATTGTTCCAGTCCCAATGGAAAACAGCATGGACATTTTTCAAAACATTAAAATAGATATAACCTATGATCAAGCAATCCTACTCCTAGCTATCTGTTGGTAGAATACAAAAACATGAATTTGAAGGAATACATGCACTCTTCTGTTCATTGCAGCACTATTACAATAGCCAAGTTATTGAAACAATCTAAATACATACAACAGATGAGTGGATAAAAAGAACATGTGCTATAGGGTCTCCCTGTTGGCACAAGAGGTTAAGTCTCAGCACTATGAAGCTATCAGCAGCCACTGCAGCATGAGTTGGATTGCTGGCCAGGGAGCTGACCCACATGGTGCAGCAGACCTCTCCTCTCTCACCCACTGCTCCCCTCAGCAGCGTACGTCAGTCAGTCCGACTGTTCTGCTCCCCACTCTGTCTCTGGTGAATCCTCTCATCACTCCCACACATCTGGCCTACACCACAGTTCTTGTATGCATAAATAAATAAATCTTAAAAAAAATAGAACATGTGCTATGTATACACAATGGAATACTACTCAGCTGTTTAAAAAAAGATGGAATATTGCTATTTGCAACAACAATGAATGGAACTGGAGAGGACTAGGCTAAATGTAATATGTCAGAAGGAGAAAGATAAATACTGCATGATTTCACACATACCCGGAATATAAACAAAGAAAAGGAACAGACAAAACCCAAACGAAACAAACCCTTGAATCTGACTGCAGAACTGAGGCTATGGTGGGGTTGAGGAAGATTAAGCAAAGAGTGGAGGAGGCCCAATGTGGTGGAGTTAGTAGTACTTTGGTGGTGGGCATGTGATAACATACATTCAAAGAGGTGTGAAGTTATTCCCCTAAATTATATTACATTTT
>PVIJ01025591.1:0-10455 GCA_004024925.1 Scalopus aquaticus
CCCCGCTGATTGTCTCTCTCTGATTTGATTTCCTTATAGTCCTGTTATAAGTGAAACCATTCGATATTTTTCTCTTTCTTTCTGGCTTATTTCACTGAGTATACATGGAAATAATTAATGAAAAATACAATAAATGAACAATAATTCAATTAGAAAACACATATAATATCAGAAGATACAATTCTACGTGGACTAACTTTAAAAAAAAGAGTTGTTATAGAACAGTGATTCTCAATCAGGGTTGATTTTGTTCCTCTTCCCCAACCCCCAACATTCAGAAATGTTTGGGGGTATAGGGGATATTGTCATAGTTTGCTGGGGGACAGCTGTGGGAAGGAGGAATTTGCTACTATCATCAAATGAATAGAGGAGCAAATGCTCTTAAACATTCCACAATATGCAGGATGGCCCCCTAAAAAAAAAAAAATTATCCAGCCCCAAACGTTATTATTGCCCAAGTTGGGAAATTACTACAGAAGAATGCCATAAAAATTTGATGTTGGAGAAATTCTTTGGAGCCTAAGGGTCAGGTATGAGGAGAATAGGTTCGTCTTGCTGGGCCTTATAGGAAGGATGAAATTTGACAAGGTGCTGACTCAATGGATGATGACTGAGTGAATGGGTAAGTATTGGTAAGACTGACTCAGTGTCGTGTCGTTCATTAAGCTTCAGTGGAAGGAAATGAAGGTAGATTTTGGCCATGCAAGGGAAAGACCATTTTTTAAAAAAATTACGGTATCATTAGTTTGCACCATTGTTCGTGTTTTAAAAATATAAGATCTCTCCCTTCAGAAGTTGTTACCACATCACACTCACCATCAAAACAACCATAGTCTATCACCACAGTCCATGGTGCTCCCTTTCCACATTATTTTTACCCCTCCCCCTCTGGTAACCTCAGTTCTGTAGTCAACTTTCTACTGTTAGTTCTTAGTTTGGCTTTATCTGATTATTTGGTTTTACTATATTCCACATATAAGTGACACTATCTGATATTGGGTAGATGAATTTTTAAAGCTGATTTAGTATGTCAGAAGAGTAAAAGTGAAAGTTAAGTTTTCACAGATCTTATGCTGACGTCTACTATATATAACCTTAGTAACATTTAAATGGTTTATTTTAGTAATTAATCCCTTATCTTAATTGAGATTCACTAACACCTTATGAAGTATGTGCTATGTAAACCAGGTTTTTCAGAAAGGGTACTATGTTCTGCATGGTTCCTAAGTTGTGTAACTGAGAATCAATCCCCAAAGACTGTTTTTGACCCCCTAGGTCAACCATATTCACTGTTTTTATGTAGTATTTTGTAGGATCCATTTTCATGCTGGCTTGGGCTAATGTTTCCATCTGATTTTTAATTCTTACAAAATATAGATAATAAATTTTTGGATAATCTGTTGATATATTATTACCATAAAGTACTAAAGAATAGGGGTAAAATTTGCGTTATTTTTGTCTGCTTATAGAATACTACAGACAATATAAGAAAATGCTATTTTATTGGTTTCTATTTATTTCATAATCAAGGACAATAGCCAGAAAAATAGCATGATGATGAAAATGATTATATAAATAAAAAAGAAAGAAAATAGACGGGATCTTACTGCCTCACCAGCCATTTTTATTTATTTACTGTAATATTTACTCATGCTGGATTCATATTTAGCATAGTTATAATTGTTGTCTAGGTGTAATTTGCATTTGACTTTATGCTCTATGCATATAATCTATAGCTTGAGGGATAAATGATGTATTTTAACTAGTCTGGGCAATAGCTCCTCAAGCTGATGCTCAAGACTCCTGTTTTTTAGCTTTGTTTTTAATTTTTACATTATAAATTGTTTAATTAGTAAAAAAAATTTTATATTGTGAATTATTTTGTTAGTATAATTAACCATGAAAATGTTTCTAGTTGAGTATGCATTTTTATGACTTTTGATAAATATTGCTGAATAGTCCAAATTTATATGTTACCAATAATTTACATATATGTACTCACCATAGCCTTGCCCGAATTTGTTCATCTAATTAATTTCCACCCATAATTTAATAGGTGTAATGCAGTATTTAATTAGTTTTCTATAATTATTTGATCACATTCAAGGTTAAATATTTTCCTCACTCATTTATTTGCTAACTATATTTCTACTTTTTGAAAATTGTGGGTTTTTTATTAGCTGTAGGGAAATTGATATTCTCAACAATTTGTATGTGTTTTATTGAGCATATATTATAAAAATAAATTTATATAACATATAAATCAATCTTTTGCCATGTTTGATGTGAATTTTTGATAGACATTTAGAGAACATATGCTAAAATGCTTCTATGTGTTAACAGTCAGATTGAACTCATTTCTGCCCCTGTTGCCCTTCTTTGCATGGTGGATTCTGAAGCACATACTTGGAAACAGTGAATAGAGTTGCCATTGATCCTTTACAAACAAAGGAGTGTGGGCTGCAATGTGTATCCTAGATACAATAGTTCTTGGTAGCTTTACAAGTAAAGCACCCTCTGTATTTGTATGTTTAAACAATGACTCATTTCTCTTCTGAATCATTATCTGCCAGTTGATACCCATGATAAACTCACTTTATAAGGACATTTGGAAGAGTGAGAGAGTTGACCCAGGCAATACACAATGACTTCAGTTCTTCACACTTGACTCTCCATAGTAACATTAGACTCATTTTACAGTAGAAATGCTATTAGTTTTTACCCTGCTCTGGAGAAGCCCCCAGCAAGCAAATTAGGAAACAAGTCCAATGTTGGTCACTTAACTGGGGAGTTTATTAGAGTATTTATTAAGGTTCTCTATGAACAAGCCATCATATTAAATTTAATGATTGAAAAAAGAGAAACTCAAGCTCCTTTTTCTCAAAAAATGTTGCAGTGCAGTTGAAGAAATGGTGATATTGATACTTGAATGGACATGAGCCTTATTTTGAAAAATCTTACCATTTAAAAGAAGATAAGGTACCCATTCTTTTGTTGTTAAAAATTTGGGCTCTAGGGTCAAATTTGGTTCTCTGGCTGTGTGTCCTGGGCAAGTTACTTTATCATTCTGTGCCTTGGTTTCTTCTTCTGTAAAAGAATGTAAATAAAGTAATGTTCATAGGAGTAAATGAAATAGTGTGCTTAAAACAATAACAATGTCTGGTGCACTGTAAGCATTCAATGAATGCAAATTATTTATTGATATAGCATATATGTTAAAGGGATGGCAAACAAACTTACTAAAATAAGATAGACTTTATTGTAGGAGCATTCTTGCAGAAAGTTAGTTTTAAGTCTAGGATTTCAAGGGATAAAGAATATAGAATGACAGGGGCCTCCCTGGTGGTGCAACGGGTTGAACGCAGCACCATGAAGCTATCCAGAGCCACTGCAGCATGAGTTTGACACCCGGCCAGGGAGATGCCCACATGGTGCAGCAGACCTCTCCTGCCTTGTCCCCTGCTCCCCTCAGCAGTGTACTTCAGTCACTCTGCCTGTTCTGCTTCCCACTCTGTCTCTGGTGAATCCTCACCACCCACACCTCTGGCCTACACCCCAGCTTGTATGCATAAATTAATCTTAAAAATAAAAGAACATAGAACGACAGTTGTAAGGTAAAGAAATTGAAGGAGTAATCTGTGAAAAGAAAAGAACTGGTCACATGATAATGAGAGAAAGCTAATTGACTGAGGTTAATTGATGCTCGGGAATCTAGTGAAAAATGTATCTAGGGCCTCCCAGGTGGTGCAGTGAGTTAAGTCACAGCGCTATGAAGCTGTCCGCAACCACTGCAGCACAAGTTTGATCCCGGCCAGGTAGCTTCCCACATGGCTCAGCAGACCTCTCCTGCCTTGCCTGCTGCTCCCCTCAGCAGTGTATTTCAGTCAAACTGCCTGTTCTGCTCCCCACTGTGTCTCTGGTGAAACCTCTCACCACCCCACACCTCTGGCCTACACCCCAGCTTGCATGTTTAAATAAAAAAACTCTTAAAAAAAAGATTCTTAAAAAAAAAAAAGAAAAACGTATCTAAGTAGATGGATGTGATATGATTATGATACCAAATATATTAAACATGGTTTTTCTTTTTATGAGATGGACTCTTATGGTAGTTGACTAGCAGAACAGTGAGACAAATTAGCTTCTTTTCTTTTTTTGTATGAGGATGATATCATAAAAATGAAAATATTTATTCCAGTTTTTGAGTATTTGGTACTTTATTACATAAAAATCTGATATTTGGATATAAATGTCTTTTAAATGTAATATATATGAAAAATAATGGATTATATTTATTAAGTTCTTTAATATTGTAGGCCTTGGACATTTATTTTATTTAATCTTTGCATAAACTCATGACATTGCTATAGCTAGGTTCTCATATTATTGTCAATATTTTATAGCTGGAGAAACTGAGCTGAGTGGGATTCAGTTATTTCCCCAAAGTCACACAGTAAGTGGCAGTCTGGATTCAACCCAGATTTGTCTGTTGCTAGAGCAAAATGCACAGAAAGATTTAAAATTTCTCAATGGAAAGGAATTGAATGTAAAATAGGAATTAATAAATTTAACATTTGAATTTCATTATCAATTAATTGAGAGTTTAAAAATGCTTATTCATTGAATAACTGAGCATCTCATGTATACCAGGCACTGTTGTAGGCACTGAAATATGAAAGTGAACAAAGCCAACAAAAATCTCTCATGGACTCACCTACTAATGTAGATAACAGTCAGTAAGCAAGGTAAACAGGTAAAGTAAGTACTAAGGGGAAAAAATTAAGAAGGAAAGAAACAGGAATTTTTGTAGTCTGTTGAAATTGTAGGTAGGTGACCATGGAGGGTCATAAAGTGAAGGTGACATCTGGGAAAGAAGTGAGGGAGAAGGTCATGTGGATATGTGGGAGAAGTAGATACCAGGCAGAACAAACAATCAGTGCACAGGTCGTTCCAGATTGGTGGCTGAGGCCAGTGTTGACTGGGACGAACTGAATGAAAAATAGTTATGGGGGATGAAATCATATAGAATATCATATGCAATGGTAATGACTTTGACTTTTACTCTGAGTGAAGTAGAAGACCATTGAAGGGTTTTGAGAAGATGAGGTATATGATCTGACAGCGTTTTATTTTTTTTTTAATTTAAAAAATGTTGAATTATTTATTTTATTTAGCAAATGATGGTTTACGATGCTGTATATGTTTTAGGGGTATAGATTCAAACTTCTTTAAATGTTTGTTACCAAACCATACCACATCCAACGCACCAGCAACCTTCCACCATAGACCATTGGGCCCCCTCCCTACTTTGTTTCCCATCCCGAGAGTCCCCCTCAGAACTGCAGTCAGATTTCTGGGGCTTGTTTGGTTTGGTTTTGTCTGTTCTGTTGCTTTGTTTCTCTATATTCCACATATGAGTGAAGTCATCTGCAATGGTCTTGCTCTGTCTTATTCATCTTCTCCAGTTCCATCCATGTTGTCACACATGCAAGATTTCATCTTTCTTTACAGTAGAGTAATTTACCATTGTGTATATTAACCATACCTTTATACACACATCTGTTGTTAGGCATTTAGGTCATTTCCATAATTTGGCTATTGTAAACAGTACTGTAATGAACATAGGAATGCATCTAGCCCTTCAAATTAGATTTTGCATTCTTTGGCAGATACCTAGGAACAGAATTGCTGGATCATATAGTAGTTCTGTTTTCAATATTTTGAGAAATCTTCAGACTATTTTCCATAAGGACTGGACCAGTCTACATTCCTACCAACAATGAACAAGTGTTCCCTTTTCTCCACAACAACACCAGTTCTTACTATTTCTAATGTTTTTGATATTATCCACTCTGTCTGGTGTGAGGTGCTATCTCATTTGGCTTTGATTTTATTTCCTTGATGATTGGTGATGGTGAACATTTTTTCATGTGCCTGTTGGCCCTCTGTATATGTTCTTTGTAAAAGTATCTATTTAGGTTTTTTTTTGCCTATTTTTTAACTGGGTTCTTTATTTTCTTGTTGTTGAGTAGTATATGTTATTTGTAGAACTTGGATATCAGTTCCTTATTAGATGTATGATGTGTAAATGTTTTTTTCCACTCACTGGGGTGTGTTTTGTTTTAATGATAGTTCCTTTCACTGTGCAGAACTTTTTATTTTGATGAAGTCCTGTTTGTTTATTTTTCGCTTTTATTTTCCTTGTCAAGTCCCCAAAGAGATTGCTGAAGTTAACATTGTGGCGTGTTTGTCTATGTTTTTTTCTATGCATTTCATAGTTTCAGGTCTTACAAACAAGTTTTTAAATCCCATTTTGAGCTAATTTTTGTATGTGGTGTGAGTTAGTGGTCTTGTTTCATTTTTTTACATGTGGTTGCACAGTTTTCCCAACATGATTTGCTGTAGAGATTTTCCTTTCTCTTTTGTATGCTACTGGCTTCTTTGTCATACATTGACTATCCATACAAGTGTGGATTTATTTCTAGGCTCTCAGTGAGTCTCTTTTTATTCTAGTATCACAGTGTTTTGATTATGGTAGCTTTGTACTATATCTTGACGTCTGGGAGCATGATACCTGTGTTCTTCTTTTTAATGAGACCATTCCAATTGACTACAATAGACTGGATGGGGAAAATGTGGAATCACAGAGACACATCATGAGAGATTATAATAATCCAGGTGAGAGATGATGGTGGCTTGAATCACAGTAATAGCTTTGGAAATGGTGAAACATGGCTGGACTTTGGATACTTTTCAAGGCAAATATGGTAGAGTTTACTAAAAGAATATATATAGGTTGTGAGAGAATGCAAAGAATCAAGCAAAGGTGGTATAATATTTATCAAGTGCATTATGCCTCACTAATTTGGGTGTTATTTATCGTTAAGTTTAGCTATATGGAACAAATTAAAAAACTGATAAATAAGCAAAAAAATGCAAAACAGAGAGCACATAACACTAAATCCCATGTACTGACAAGAGGATTTTCTTTGTAGCCCTTTTTCTTATTTGAGGTTCACTTCACATGTTATTGCTTTGTCATTTTCAGATCACAAGAAAAATCAGAAAGGAAGAAGTTTTTCTAATTTTAGAAATACTTATAGTTGCCAGAAATAATAGATGAGACCAAAAACAAACAAAATAAAAACATGAAAAACCCAGACAGATACAGAATCTGTTTCTTACTGTCTTAGAAGCCCCTTTAAAATAACAATAGTGTTTTTAATGGTCATTGTGCCAATTAGATAATGTATGATTATGTTTTTACTCTTCTAGTCAAAGAAGCAGAAAGGTGAAATTATAACCATTTTGTCTCTACAGGAATGAAATGTGTTGAAATTTCTCACCATGTCAATTTCTGCAAGCAGTATTTCGGCAAGTACAAAGAGATCTGCTATAAAACTGTGATTGCCTTTCTCTCTTTGCAGAGCTGGTTGAACAAATCAGGAGTGAGTGAAGAGGCCCTTTTTACTTCCCTTTCTTTTAAAATTGGAACCAGAGCAGGTTTCTTTGATGAATTCTTTATTTTCTTTTTCTGAAGCCCTATCTCTCCAAGGCCTACAGATATCCCCAAAACTCTCACTGAAGCCCAAAGACTCCTGTGACCCATTTCTTCTTGTCTTTCAGTGTTAGACCAATATATGAAAAAGCCATAAAAATTACTAATTGAATCTGACTCTAATTTGAAAAATTCTCTCTTCAGTCTTCTCCTGTCTACCCCCTTACTGAAGACTATACCCATAGTTGTACAATGTCTGTACTTAGGCAAGATGGAGAAGAGGAGCAGAGCTCCAATGTCTGCCTTGGGCATGAAATGTAGATCCCTGTCCTTCTAATCTTCTCTACTTAGGCAGTCTATGCTTTTTGCATATTCAATGTAGATCTTTGCTACTTCCCCACATTTCTCCATTTTCTGCTTTCTGGAACTCCTTTCTCAATATGTTGGGGTGTAGGTCAACTGTAAACTTCATTTTAGTTGAAAGTGTATTTATGTGGAATAGTTCATTCCCTGATAAGCCCAAAGAATGATGTATTATTGGTTATATAATGTATACAAAGACTTAATTTTCACATGATTACCTCTTTCAGATTTAATTTTTTCACTGAGAAGTAAGTTTCAATTATTTCTAGACAGACATGAATTATAGAAATGCTTACAGAATAAGGAATCTTATTATGACTCTGAGACTGCATTTCACATGGTGTGGGAAAAGTTGGTTTAAACATTCTTTAAAAAATTTCTTGGACATGAGAATCCCAAGGATGAAGATTTTAGAAGATTTTATTGAATTGTAGAGAGAACAATGTAATGTTTGATTAATATAAAAATGTAGGACTCCAAGCCAGTTAACCTGAAAATGTAATAATTGCTTCTTTCAGAAAGTAGTTAGGACTTCTTATTTTGCAAGATGTAGATCCTGTTTCTTTCCTTCTGTTGTCTCAGCATCTTTGGCTGAGACACAGAAGTGCAGAGAAGCACAAATCTGTAAGCAAAAATAACAGAGGAAGTACAGTTGATGAAGCACATGTATTTGCTCTTTAAACCAGCAAGATGTATTTATACCTGGCTGGTTGCACTGTGCTTTCTAGCATATAATAAAATCTAACAGAATAAGGGAGAAGGGGAAGACTATTTATTACATTCAACTTTTTCTCTATGCCTGGTACTTTTTCTATGTAATTACATTTATTTCTCACAAAAATCCAAGAAACAGGTATTATTATGATCCTTATTGTTTAGATGTGGAAATAAGCATAGTTGGTCTCACAATTTACTCAAGACCACACAGGTAAATTGTAAAATCAAATTTCCATTCCAGTCTGGGTCCAAATCCATAACTCTCACTGTAAACATGTCTCCAAACATGAAGCACTGAAATAGTGACTGCACAAAGTACTTTCCTTCCCTTCTGTCTCATCTGCTGTCTTGCAGGAGCAGTTGAATGAGAGAACTACCACAGGTCTGTTCTTCCCAAAGCTTGTTCAGAGAAACACCATTAACCCATGGAGGCAGTCCTTGAAATAAAGGTCCTGTGGTCAGTTACAAACATTTCATATTGCATTCTATGTTCCCAAGAACATTACTAGTTTTGGAAAACTTCATATTAAAGAAACTTTAAAAGCTTTCCCCCAGATTATGCTCGGTGAAATAAGTCACAAGGAAAAAGAAAAATATAAGATGGTTTCATTTATAGGAGGAATACAGAGGAATCAAATAAGGGATTAGGAAAAAAAGTAAAAGAACAAAACTAGCAGGCAACTATAAATCAGAGACATTCTGCCAGGGAGGTGGTGGGAGAGGGATCAAAACAGGGGAGGGAAGAGCACAAGGAACTATGGTGATGGTTCATGGATGAATTGGTGGTGGGAATTTTACGGGGATTAAACCTCAGAGGAGAAAGCAAACATTGTACAAAAATGAACAGTGATGTTAAAAAAAAAAAGAATATATACATTTATATAAAAATAAAAGCTTCCCCCCAAAGTTGGTTTTCTTATAACATTTATAAACCTGTGGAACTGATGTTCTATGGAGCCGTTATTAACTAATGCATGTTGCAGCTTGGAATAAATACCTTGAGGGCAGAAGAATGTCATTTTCATTCTGTATCTCCTATGGTTGGCACATAATATGAATCAATATTTGTTAAATTAATGACTTAGAGAATAAATCAAGTAATATGTCTCACTCCAGCCATCCCATGTGGATCTGTCTGAGGTGAAGGGTCAGTAGAGACCTGTAGCTTAATCGAGGTATAAAAGGGAAGATCCTTTATTCTCTGAATTGTATTTAAGTACATCAAGTCATATCTCCTTATATCTTCTAAGATATATGTAAAACTGGACTGATCCTTACATTGCGATGGGAGAAGAGGGGGATGGAGAAAGTAGAATTTTTAAAATGTCCGCTAAATATTGAATGATAGACTTTTTTTGTCATTTCATGTAACCCTTATAACATATTTATAAATTAAGGTTTATTATTCCTAGCTTTAGAAAAAATAACAGGCCTCAAGAGGTTAAGAAACTTGTCAAAGATACACATCTAATCAGCATGTCAGAATATGAATCCAAGATAGTCTGACTCCACAATATGTACATTCTCTTTACCCTGCATCGTGTTGTTCATAAGTAGGAAGCTAAATTGGAATGAATTTTGTTAGTACAGCATTATTTATTTTGATACTGTGATATACCACAAATTTGATATGTGTGAATTCATAATAATCATTAACAGTACTTATTGATAATAGCTGTCTTAGTCTATTCAATAAATGGTGCTGGGAAAACTGGACAGCCACATGCAAAAAAATGAAGCTAGACTACTACCTCACACCCTGCACAAAAGTCAACTCAAAATGGATAAAAGACCTGGATGTAAGACCAGAAACCATAAAATGTATAGAAGAAAATATAGGCAAAACTCTACATGACATACATCTCAGCAAAATCTTGAAA